>JAVSCE010016576.1:0-94635 GCA_032199065.1 Smutsia gigantea
CCATCAGACAAAACAAAGAAAAACAATGCATCCAGATTAGTAAAGAAGAAGTCTAACTGTCACTATTTGCAGATGACATGATATTGTACATAAAAAACCCTAAAGACTCCACTCCAAAACTACTAGAACTAATATCTGAATTCAGCAAAGTTGCAGGATACAAAATTAAAACTCAGAAATCTGTTGCTTTCCTATACACTAACGATGAACTAACAGAAAAAGAAGTCAGAAAAACAATTCCATTCAGATTGCATCAGAAAGAATAAAATACCTAGGAATAAACCTAACCAAGGAAGTGAAAGACCTATACCCTGAAAACTGCAAGATACTCCTAAGAGAAATTAAAAGAGGACACTAACAAATGGAAATTCATCCCATGCTCTTGGCTAGGAAGAATAAATATTGTCAAAATGGCTATACTGCCTAAAGCAATCTACAGACTCAATGCAATCCATATCAAAATACCAACACGATTCTTCAACCAACTGGAACAAATAGTTCTAAAATTTAAAAAGACCCCCAAATAGCCAAAGCAATCCTGAGAGGGAAGAATAAAACGGGGAATTATGCTCCCTGACATCAAGCTCTCTACTACAAAGACACAGTAATCAAGACAATTTGGTACTGGCATAAGAACAGAGCCACAGACCACTGGAACAGAACAGAGAATCCAGATATTAACCCAAACATATACGGTCAATTAATATACTATAAAGGATCCATGGATATACAATGGGGAAATGACAGCCTCTTCAACAGCTGGTGTTGGCAAAACTGGACAGCTACATGTAACAGAATGAAACTGGATCACTGTCTAATCCCATACACATAAGTAAATTAGAAATGGATCAAAGACCTGAATGTAAGTCATGAAACCATAAAACTCTTAGAATAAAACTTGTGCAAAAATCTCTTGGACATAAACATGAGCAACTTTTTCAAGAACATATCTCCCGTGCAAGGGAAACAAAAGCAAAAATGAACAAGTGGGAGTACATCAAGCTGAAAAGCTTCTGTATACTAAAGGACACCATCAGTAGAACAAAAAGACATCTTACACTATGGGAAAATATATTCATAAATGACATATCCGATAATGTGTTGACATCCAAAATATACAAAGAGCTCCTGCACCTCAACAAGGAAAAAGCAAATAATCCAATTAAAAAATGGGCAGACCATCTGAACAGACACTCCTCCCAAGAAGAAGTTCAGATGGCCAACAGGCACATGAAAAGATGCTCCACATTGCAAATCATGAGAGAAATGCAAATTAAAACAACAATGATATATCACCTCACACCAGTGAGGATGGCCAACATCCAAAACACAAACAACAACAAATGCTGGCGAGGATGTGGAGAAAGGGGAACCCTCCTACACTGCTGGTGGGACTGCAAAATTAGTTCAACCATTGTGAAAGCAGTATGGAGGTTCCTGAAAAAACTCAAAATAGAAATACCATTTGACCCAGGAATTCCACTCCTAGGAATTTACCCTAAGAATGCAGCAGCCCAATTTGAAAAAGACAGATGCACCCCTATGTTTATCGCAGCACTATTTACAATAGCCAAGAAATGGAAGCAGCCTAAGTGTCCATCAGTAGATGAATGGATAAAGAAGGTGTGGTACATATACACAATGGAATATTATTCAGCCATAAGAAGAAAACAAATCCACCATTTGCAACAACATGGATGGAGCTAGAGGGTATTATGCTCAGTGAAATAAGCCAAGCCGAAAAAGACAAGTATCAAATGATTTCACTCATGTGGAGTATAAGAACAAAGAAAAAAACTGAAGGAACAAAACAGCAGCAGACTCACAGAACCCAAGAACGGACTAATAGTTACCAAAGGAAAGGGACTGGGGAAAATGGGCGGGAAGGGAGGGATAAGAGGGAAAAAGGGGCATTACGATTAGCAGATGTAATGTTGGGGGGGCACGGGGAGGGCACTACAACTCACAGAAGACAAGTAGGGATTCTATAGCATCTCACTACGCTGATGGACAGTGACTGTAATGGGGTTGGTGGGGGGGACCTGATGAAGGGGTAGTTTAATAATCGTAATATTACACATGTAATTGTAAATTAATGATAAAATAAATTATATAAAAAAAAAAAAGAAAAAGACAGATACACCCCTATGTTTATCACTGCACTATTTATAATAGCCAGGAAATGGAAGCAACCTAAGTGTCCATCAGTAGATGAATGGATAAAGAAGAGGTGGTACAATTACACAATGGAATATTATTCAGCCATAAGAAGAAAACAAATCCTACCATTTGCAACAACATGGATGGAACTAGAGGGTAAAATGCTCAGTGAAATAAGTGAGGTGGAAAAAGACAAGTATCAAATGATTTCTCTCATATGTGGAGTATAAGAACAAAGAAAAAAACTGAAGGAACAAAACAGCAGGAGACTCACAGAACCCAAGAATGGACTAAGAGTTACCAAAGGGAAAGGGACTGGGGAGAATGGGTGGGAAGGGAGGTACAAGGTGGAAATAGGGACATTATGATTAGCAGACATACTGCAGAGGGTGGGCACGGGGAGGCCTGTACTACTCAGAGAAGACAAGTAGTGATTCTATAGCATCTAACTATGCTGATGGACAGTAACTGTAATGGGGTATGCGGGTCGGACTTGATGATGTGGGGAGTCTAGTAACCGTAATGTTGCACATGTAATTGTAGATTAATGATACCAAAAAAAAAACGCACAACTAAAAAGCCAAAAAAAAAAGAAAGAAATAAGTAAGCTTAGTGAAGAAGGCATGTCGAAAGCTGAAATAGCCCAAAAGCTAGACTTCTTGCACTAGTAGCCAAGTTATGAATGCAAAGGAAAAGTTCTTGAAGGAAATTAAAAGTGCTACTCTAATGAACACACGAATGACAGAGCCAAGGAAACAATCAGCTAGCCTAAAAGGAGGTGAACAGAAATTTCCCAAACTGAAATGGAAAGAGGAAGAAAAGTTTAAAAATCCCACAGAAAACCGCTGAACCAAGCCAAACCAAAACATCCAATCATTACAGGGACAATTTTAAAAGGTAACATACACATAAGAGGAATGCAAGAAAGTGAAGATATACAGAAAGTAGCAGAAGATATATTTGAAATAATACTAGCTGAGAATTTTCCAGAATCTGTACCAACAAACACCAAACCACGGGTCCACAATTTTGGAGAACCAAGTGGGGATAAATATCTAAAATGCATAACTAGGCATATCACATTCAACCTGCAGAAAATCAAAGAGAAAATCTTGAGGGAAGCTGAAAGGTTAAAACACCTTAGCTTCATAGGAACAAGAGTAAGAGTTAGAGCCAACTTCTTATCAGAAACTAGGCAAGCAAGAGAGTGAATATTTAAAATGATTAAAGGAAAACCACCAAACTAGAATTCTAAATTTAGCACAATTATCCATCAGAAGTGGAAGAAAAATAAAGATGTTATCAGGCAAAAATTGATGGAATTCATTACCAGTAGACATGCCCTTCAAGAAGGAAATAGGAGAGAAACTTGGATCTACATAAAAGAACACTGTCAGAAGGAATCAATAAACGTAAAATAAAATCTTTTTATTCTTAATTGACTTAAAAGATAGCCATTTAACATACTAATAGTATTGGGTGATTAACAGCACACAAATAAGTAAAATGAAAGACTGTTGTCACAATGATTAGGAGGGAGGAATTGTGAGTAAGGTACTTGCAACCACATATGATGTAATATAGTGTTACCTGAAGGTGGACTTAGAGTAGGTAACAATGTATTTTACAAACTCTAGGGAAACCACTAAAAAATGTATTCAAAAAAAAGTACAACTGAAAATCCAAACATCAACCCAAACATATACAGTCAATTAATATTTGATAAAGGAGCCTTGGATATACACTGGGAAGATGACAGCCTCTTCAGCAGCTGGTGTTGGTAAAACTGGACAAGCTACATGTAAGAGAATGAAACTGGACTACTGTCTAACTCCATACACAAAGGTAAACTCAAGGTGG
Organism: Smutsia gigantea; assembly: GCA_032199065.1. Lineage (NCBI taxonomy): Eukaryota > Metazoa > Chordata > Mammalia > Pholidota > Manidae > Smutsia > Smutsia gigantea. Next base: position 4,021 of record JAVSCE010016576.1, read on the forward strand.
ATCAAAGACCTGAATGTAAGTCATGAAACCATAAAACTCTTAGAAAAAAATACAGGCAAAAATCTCTTGGACATAAACATGAGCGACTTTTTCATGAACATATCTCCCCAGGCAAGGGAAACAAAAGCAAAAATGAACAAGTGGGACTATATGAAGCTGAAAAGCTTCTGTACAGCAAAGGACACCATCAGTAGAACAAAAAGACATCCTACAGTATGGGAAAATATATTCATAAATGACGTATCTGATAAAGGGTTGACATCCAAAATATATAAAGAACTCACGCACCTCAACAAACAAAAAGGAAATAGTCCAATTAAGAAATGGACAGAGGACATGAATAGACACTTCTCTAAAGAAGAAATTCAGATGGCCAACAGGCACATGAAAAGATGCTCCATGTCACTAATCATCAGAGAAATGCAGATTAAAACCACAATGAGAATCAGAAATGAGAAAGAAAAAATCACGACGGATCCCACAGAAATACTAAGAATTATAAGAGAATACTACGAGAATCTATATGCTAGCAAGCTGGAAAACCTAGAAGAATTGGACAACTTCTTAGAAAAATACAACCTTCCAAAAGTGACCAAGCAAGAAACAGAAAAACTAAACAGACCAACCACCAGCAACAAAATGGAAGCGGTAATCAAAAAACTACACAAGAACAAAACCCCCGGACCAGATGGATTCACCTCTTAATTCTACCAGACATATAGAGAAGAAATAACACCCATTCTCCTTAAAGTTTTCCAAAATATAGAAGAGGAGGGAATACTTCCAAACTCATTCTATGAAGCCAGCATCACTCTAATACCAAAACCGGGCAAAGACCTCACCAAAAAAGAAAACTACAGACCAATATCCCTGATGAATGTGGATGCAAAACTACTCAACAAAATATTAGCAAACCGAATTAAAAAATACATCAAGAGGATCATACACCATGATCAAGTGGGATTCATCCCAGGGATGCAAGGATGGTACAACATTCGAAAATCCATCAACATCATCCACCACATCAATAAAAAGAAGAACAAAAACCACACGATCATCTCCATAGATTCTGAAAAAGCATTTGACAAAATTCAGCGTCCATTCATGATTAAAACTCTCAACAAAATGGGTATAGAGGGCAAGTACCTCAACATCATAAAGGCCATATATGACAAACCCACAGCTAACATCATACTTAACAGCAAGAAGCTAAAAGCTTTTCATCTAAGATCGGGAACAAGACAGGGATGCCCACTCTCTCCACTGTTATTCAACAGACTACTGGAGGTCCTAGCCACGGCAATCAGATAAAACAAAGACATACAAGGCATCCAGATTGGTAAAGAAGTCAAATTGTCACTATTTGCAGATGATATGATACTGTACATAAAAAACCCTAAAGACTCCACTCCAAAACTACTAGAACTAATATCTGAATTCAGCAAAGTTGCAGGTTACAAAATTAACACACAGAAATCTGTTGCTTTCCTATACACTAACGATGAACTAAAAGAAAGAGAAATCAGAAAAACAATTCCATTCACAACTGCATCAAAGAGAATAAAGTACCTAGGAATAAACCTAACAAAGGAAGTGAAAGACTTGCACTCTGAAAACTACAAGACACTCCTAAGAGAAATGAAAGAGGACACTAACAAATTGAAATGCATCCCATGCTCTTCGCCAGGAAGAATTAATATTGTCAAAATGGCTATACTACCTAACGTAATCTACAGATTCAACTCAATCCCTATCAAACTACCAACAGCTTTCTTTAATGAACTCAAACAAATACTTCTAAAATTCATATGGAACCACAAAAGACCCCGAATAGCCAAAGCAATCCTGAGAAGGAGGAATAAAACAGAGGGAATTATGCTCCCTGACTTCAAGCTCTACTACAAAGCCACAGTAATTAAGACAATTTGGTATTGGCACAAAAACAGACCCACAGATCAGTGGAATAGAACAGAAAATCCAAACATCAACCCAAACACATACAGTCAATTAATATTTTATAAAGGAGCCTTGGATATACATTGGGGAGATGACGGCCTCTTCAGCAGCTGGTGTTGGAAAAACTGGACAGCTACATGTAAGAGAATGAAACTCGACTACTGTCTAACCCCATACACAAAGGTAAACTCAAGGTGGATCAAAGACCTGAATGTAAGTCATGAAACCATAAAACTCTTAGAAAAAAACATAGGCAAAAATCTCTTGGACATAAACATGAGCAACTTCTTCATGAACATATCTCCCCAGGCAAGGGAAACAAAAGCAAAAATGAACAAGTGGGACTATATCAAGCTGAAAAGCTTCTGTACAGCAAAGGACACCATCAGTAGAACAAAAGACATCCTACAGTATGGGAGAATATATTCATAAATGACGTATCTGATAAAGGGTTGACATCCAAAATATATAAAGAACTCATGCACCTTAACAAACAGAAAGCAAATAATCCAATTAAGAAATGGCAGAGGACATGAATAGACACTTCTCCAAAGAAGAAATTCAGATGGCCAACAGGCACATGAAAAGATGCTCCACATCACTAATCATCAGAGAAATGCAGATTAAAACCACAATGAGATATCACCTCACACCAGTGAGGATGGCCAACATCCAAAACACAAACAACAATAAATGTTGGCAAGGATGTGGAGAAAAGGGAACCCTCCTACACTGCTGGTGGGAATGCAAAGTAGTTCAACCATTGTGGAAAGCAGTATGGAGGTTCCTCAAAAAACTCAAAATAGAAATACCATTTGACCCAGGAATTCCACACCTAGGAATTTACCCTAAGAATGCAGCAGCCCAGTTTGAAAAAGACAGATGCACCCCTATGTTTATCGCAGCACTATTTACAATAGTCAAGAAATGGAAGCAACCTAAGTGTCCATCAGTAGATGAATGGATAAAGAAGATGTGGTACATTTACACAATGGAATATTATACAGCCATATGAAGAAAACAAATCCTACCATTTGCAACAACATGGATGGAGCTAGAGGGTATTACGCTCAGTGAAATAAGCCAAGCCGAAAAAGACAAGTACCAAATGATTTCACTCATATGTGGAGTATAAGAACTAGAAAAAAACTGAAGGAACAAAACAGCAGCAGACTCACAGAACCCAAGAACGGACTAATAGTTACCAGAAAGAAAGGGACTGGGGAGGATGGGTGGGAAGGGAGGGACAAGGGGGAAAAAGGGGCATTACGATTAGCAGATGTAATGTTAGCGGGGCACGGGGAGGGCTGTACAACTCAAGAGAAGACAAGTAGTGACTCTATAGCATCTCACTATCCTGATGGACAGTGACTGTAATGGGGTTGGTGGGGGTACCTGATGAAGGGGGTAGTTTAATCACCATAATATTGCACACGTAATTGTAGATTAATGATACCAAAATAACCTTAAAAAAATGCATTCCAAAAGGAAAAAAAATATGTAAATATAAAGACACAGATAAGTTACAAGGGATGGGGAAAGATATACCATACTAACACTAATAACAAAAAAAGCTGGAGTAGCCATATTAATTTTAGAGAAAGCGGACTTAAAAAAATTCCTTGATTGCCAAAAAAAGATAGCTATTTCAGAACAATAATGTAATGATAAAACATTAACAACCCTAACCATGTATACACATAAAAACGGAGGATCAAAATACAGGAGACAAAAAAAAAAGAACTGAAAAGAGAAACATAAATATTCACTACTGTAATTGGAGACTCCACCATCCCTGTCATTACTTGACAGTCCTGCAGACAGAAAATCAGTAAAGATATAGCTGAACTTAACAGTATGATTAACCAACTTGATCTAATTGACATTTAGAGACTACTCCATTCAGCAACAGCAGGATATACATTCTACTCAAGCTTACATGGAAAATCCAACAAAACAATACATTCTGGGACATAAAATACACTTTCATGTATTTAAAAGACCGGAAATCATGAAAAGTGTGTTCTCAGACTATAATGGAATTGAACTAGAAATCATTAACAGAAAGATAGCTGGAAAGCCCCTAAATATCTGGAAATTAAACATACTTCTAAATAATCCACAGGTCACAGAAGACTAAGAAGAAATTTTAAAATTATTTTGAAGTAAGTTAAAATGAAAGTACAACTTTTCAAAATTTGTAGGATGCAGCAAGGCAGTACTTACAAAGAAATTTATAGTACTGAATGTACATACTAGAAAAATTATCTAAACTCAATAAGCTAAATTTCCACCTTGTGAAACTAGAAAAAGAGGAGCAATATAAACCTAAAACAAGCCAAAGGAAAAAAATACAAAAATCAGAGTAAAAATCAATGACATTGAAAAGGAAAACAATAGAAAATACAACAAACCAAAATCTGGTTCTTTGAAAAATACAGTAAACTGAAAAATCTCTAGCCAGGCTAACCAAGAAAGGAAACACAAAATACCAGTATCAGGAATGAAACAGGAGTAATGACTACTAATCTGGATCAGAGACATTTAAAACTAATAAATACTGGGAACAACTCTATGTCCACAAACTTACATAAAATAGACCAAGTCCTTGAAAGACATAAAACTACCAAAATGCACACAAGGAGAAACACATGACTTGAATAACGTATCTTTTAAAGAAATTGAATCAATAATTAATAACCTTTCAAAAAAAGGAACCACCAAGCCTAGATGTTCCACTAGTACATTCTGCCAAACATTTAAGGAAGAAGTAATACCACTTCTCCACAACCTTTTCCCAAAAATGGAAGCAGGAGGTCTTCCTAACTCATTCTGTGAGGCCAACATTACCCTGATACCAAATCTAGATAAAGATATCCAAGGAAGGAAAACCACAAACTGGTATCTCTCATGAACATAGATGTAAAATCCTTAACAAAATATTAGCAAATTCAATCCAACAATGTTAAGGAAGAATTACACACCCCAACCAAATGGGATTTAATCCAGATATGCAAGAGTGGTTCAACATTTGAAAAATCAAGGCACTCTATGAAGAAGTTGAAGAAAAATCACATGACTATATGAATTGATATAGCAAAAACAACTGATAAAATCCAACACCCCATTCATGATTTTAAAAACTCTCAGCAGACGAAGACTACAGGAGAACGTGAACTTCTTCAATCTGATGAAGAACATCTACAACAAACCTACAGCTAATCTGATACTCAATAGCAAGAGACCAAGACACGTTCTTCCTGAGACTGGGAACATGACAAGGATGTCCTTTCTTACCACTCCTATTCAACACTGTACTGCAAGATCCCCCATCCCCCCCCCCGCCCAAAAAGCATACAGATTGGAAAGGAAGAAATAAAACTATCTTTATTTACAGAAGTCATAATTGTCTATGCAGTATATTTCAAAAAGACTCCTGGTCCTGGAACTAATACACAAGTATAGCAAGGTTATAGGATACAAAAACCAATACATGAAAATCAATAAATTTAGTATATACTAGTAATGAAACTTAGGAATTTGAAGTTAAAAAAAATCCAATACCATTTATAAAATGGACTTAAAAATACACCACCAAAAGCACAATACATGGGGAAAAAAGGTAAGTTGGACTTCTGCTCTATGAAAGACACTGTTTGTTCTGTTGGGATCAGAGATGGGAAAGCTGGCTTCCCTGACAGGGCAGCCTGCCTTAAGGCAGCCATTACAAAATGCACATCAGAGCCCAGGGAGTGACTCCCTCAATTGGCTTATGGCTGCACTTCATGCTGTGTGGCCCAATCCGGGTGATCTATCATCGACTCCTGTTACACAGCAGACGTATGCTGAGCTCCAACAGGTGTTATGGGAGCGAGGCATAAGAAATGCCATCTATAGTCTAGAGAATTATTGACCAGATGAGGAAATTTTCACTATTGGGATGACAAATATTGTGCTTCAAACGGCTCCCATATCCCTCTTTGGGTCTCTAGTGGCCATTCTTTCCCCTCACTTAGGGAATCCCATAAGTGAGGTGACATGTACAGTAACAGATTTAGGAGAGGCTGAAGCAGTGAGAACACAGAAAGAAATAAGGTCTGCTACACAGAAGAAGAATTTAAAGGGCCCCATTTAAAGGTTACAAGGACCCAGAGGTGGGTTGATTTAATACGGGCAGGAGCAGATGGAAGGAAATTAGATGGGGATGTCATATAGGATCTTATTAGAGCTATGGCAACACCTGAAACCAGAGCAGCAGTTCCAGCCATGAAGACCAAAGAGGCACAGGTCCGAGACAGAGCCACAAATAGAGCCTGTGTGTTTGCAAGACTTCCTGCTGGAGAGGGAGCCAACCTCACTCGAGCCCACACAGGAAGATGACTGGGGAACACGGTTTGACTGAGGGGTAGGTCGACATACCTGCCCTGAGGGACCGGGGGGGGGGCCGGAGGCCACATGTTGAAATACCTATCCATTGGTTCCCAGTGAACATACAAGGTGTCCTGGCTCTGGTGGACACAAGGGATGAAAGTTCACTGATTCATGGTGACCCTGAGCGGTTCCCCGGGACCCCCACTATCATAGATGGACACGAGGGTAAGGCTACCAGAGTGAAACAAGCCCAAATCCCTTTGGGAATAGGGCGTCTACCACCAAAAGAGTATACTGTGTATGTATCTCCTATCCTTGAGTATATTTTGGGGATTGATATCCTGCAGGGTCTATGGTTGCAGACACTGCAGGTGAGTTCAGACTGAGAGTACGTGTGGTCAGGGCAGTCTGAGGGGACATGCTAGGTGCCCGCCTTTAGCTTTGCCTGTGCCTCGGTGGGTGACTAATACAAAACAATACAAACTGCCTGGAGGGCATAAAGAGATTGGAGAAACTCTCCAGGAGCTGGAAAAGGTGGGTATTATAAAGCCTACCCATAGTCTTTCAGTTTCCCAGTGTAGCCAGTAAAAAAGCCAGATGGCTCCTGGCATATGACTGTGGATTACAGAGAACGGAATAAAGTCATACCTCCTATGCATGCTGCAGTCCCCTGTATTGCAGGCCTGATGGATACCCTCTGCCATAAACTAGGAACATACCATTATGTGGCAGACCTTGCTAACGCCTTTCTTTTCCATTGACATGGAGCAGGAAAGTCAAGAACAGTTTGCCTTCATGTGGGAATGACGGCAATGGACTTTCACCGTCCTCCCACAGGGATACCTCCACAGCCCCACCATCTGTCACGGACTTGTAGCCCAGGACTTGGCTACATGGGAGAAACCGCCAATGCTGCGGCTGTACCATTATATTGATGATGTCATGCTCACGTCCAATTCTCTTTCAGATCTAGAAGGTGCAGCACCTAAACTGCTGCAACATCTACAGGTGAAAGGATGGGCTGTGAACAATACCAAGGTTCAGGGACCTGGTTTGTCTGTCAAATTCTTGGGGGTCGTCTGGTCGGGTAAGACCAAAGTTATACCAGAAGCAGTTATAGATAATGTCCGGGCCTTTCCTACCCCTACAACTGTAGCATTGCTACAGGAGTTTGTGGGTCTTCTAGGCTACTGGAGAGTGCTTATCCTGCACTTGGCACAAATTCTGAAGCCCTTATACTGGTTGGTACGAAAGGGTGTTGGGTGGGACTGGGATGAGACATGTGCATCTGCCTTTACTACAGCAAAATGGGCAGTCAAGCTGTGCAGGCCTTGAGTGTGATAGACCCATCGAGGCCCTGTGAGGTGGATGTTCATGTGACTGAAGACAGTTATGGCTGGGGTCTCTGGCAGTGGCTTGAACAAACTCACCAACCTATTGAATTCTGGTTACAACTCTGGAAAGGCACAGAGGTACGATACACTTTGACAGAAAAACAACTGGCTGCCGGGTATCACGCCTTGCTGGCTACAGAACCAACCCATCACTGGAATGTCCCCAATAAAGGTAATAACCACCTATCCCATCTTGGGGTGGGTATGAGACTGGACTCAAAAGCCAAGGAGTGGTGTGGCACAAACACCCACACTGGCCAAGTAGGGTGCTTACCTACAACAGCATAGTGCCCTTTCTAGTAGCCCCTTGAGTGAAGAACTCCAACGCTTATTGGGGCTGGTGACATATACTAGTGAAAAGCAGGAAGAACTTGCTTTTGAACCATTAGTAGCAGAGAGTCCCTATCGGGAGGGAAGAGCCCCTACACCTACCCAAAGGTGCATGGTACATAGATGGCTCCAGCCGAGGGCAGCCCCCAAAATGGAGCGCCATACCTTTCCATCCCAAGACTGAGACAATATGGATGGAAGATGGTGAGGGAAGAGCAGCCAATGGACAGAGTTGCATGCCGTGTGGCTTGTGATCAGCCAGGAGCCCTCCCCTATAGTTGTCCGCACTGACAGCTGGGCTATCTATCGGGGCTTGACCCTGCGGCTACCAAACTGGTACCATGCCAACTGGCTGGTTGGTCACCGACCCTTTGGGGGCATGAATTATGGCAAGACCTGAGCCTGTGGTCAGACTATAATAATTACAGTATACCATGTGACAGGTCATTTGCCACTGGCATCCCCAGGAAATGATGAAGCTGGCCCAGATATGCTGCTTAGAAGGAAAGCCTGCCTCTGATATAGCCCAGTGGGTTTGTTGCATGCAGGACAAAAGACAATCTAGGCTGCAGCCCGTCAGTGGGGCTTGCTTTTGACCTTTGAAGAAGTTAGTAGAGCCCAGCAGGAGTGTGTCGTGTGCTCCAAAAGGGACTTACACCGAGTTCCACAGCAACATTGGACAATAGCTAAGGGGCCTATACCCCTTGTAGGTGGCAGATATACTATATTGGGCCTCTGCCTGTGTCAGAAGGATATCGGTATGCAATGACCTGTGTGGACACAGCTACTGGACTTCTGGTTGCTTTTCCTACCTGTTGTGCAGACCAGCAGACGACCAAAAAAGGCCAGGAGCGTCTCTTTGCCACCTATGGCCAACCACAGGTAATTGAGAGTGATCAGGGCACCCATTTTACTGGACATACACTGCAAGAATAGGTGTGACAGCTGGGAATCAAACAGAAGTTTCATGTATCATAGAATCCTACTGCAGCAGCCATGACAGATAGGCACAATGGCTTGTTAAAATCCGGACTAGAGTTGTATACCAATAGTCTGTGGGGATGGTCAGTCTGCCTATGTACCGTGCTATGGCGTTTGCATGAGAGACCCTGAAAGGGAGCCCTGAGCCCTGTAGACATGTTAACACATATTGCTGCCTCCCCTATACAACTGCTAGTACAAACCAAGGAAGAATCACTGAAGCCGAGGTTCGGCCACCAGAATAACATCTTGCTGCCAGCACCAACTGACCAACTGTACTGAACCCTGGAGACTCCATTGAGTGGACACTGCCTTGGACCTTTCAGCACATGTACCAACGATGGCTGGCTCTCCTGGCACCTTGGGGACAAGGCCTGGAAGCTGGCCTCCTGTGTATTCCTGGAATAACAGAAGAGTGGCCCCCAAAGGTGACAGTAGTATATCCTGAACAGCCAGAAGGTAGGAGCATCTTACCGGGGAGTTTTGTTTTATAATTATAGCCAGTGCATGCACCTCAGTAGCACTATATTTAAACCCTTCAGTAACCCCCACAGGGAAAGGAGGAAAAGTATGGTGTACTAGACCTGGGACCCCCTCCTGCTACAGTCCTATCACAGGACCACTCTTTTGCATGCATCTACCTGACAGACAAGATTTGCCTATGTTGGTGTCATTAAAATATGTTTCTTATCATCCCTAAGGTCTTTGTGGATAGGAAACTTCCTCTGGCTTAAGGATTATTATAATTTTTGTTACCTGTATCAAAATCTTGTTGTATCTTTATTTTTGTTATTATCTCTAAGTTGTTTTCCTCTGTTGCTGTTGTGGAATCTGGTTAGTGCTCGAGCTTTCTTGCACAGGGACCACTGTGGAAGACTGAAAGTGTGTAGAGTGTAAGGTGAGAGTCCTGGAAGGGTTGGGTGGGGGGAAGTTGGGGTTCCTATGGCCAGGTTCCTTACCGAATTTAAACCATCTGATGATGTAACTGGCCTGTTGCTAGGCTACCACTTCCACACCTTTAGGCAATAAGCCATTATTTCACTATATAGAGTGCTTGACCCAGTGCTTTGGGCGGAGGCAGAGATGCTAGTGCTCAATCTACCGCTGGGAGAACAAGCCGGGTAATAAACCCTTTCTCCCAAAAGAAATGTTCTGTCATTTCTTTGGTCACACTGAATCCATAGTGAACTTGCTGGGGGCTGAAACCAATTGGCAAGACAAGTGGTCCCTGAATATTTAGAATTAAATTAACACAAGGAACTTTCTGTTCTGATTTCTCCCTGAGTTACTGTTATCTTGGTCTGGGAGCATATCAAACAGGACTGCCTACCCAGCCCCCAAGGCGAGCTGAGGTATTGTGTGTTTGCTAAAGGGTAAGTTAAGAATCTTACTTCTTAACTTCCTGGGTATTAAAATGCAATCTTATCTTGAAGGTGGAATCCTTCCTGCCTTTTACTATGTTATTTATGGCAGGGCTTGCTTGCCATTATTAATTGCCCATATTGCAAGTCACCTCATCAGGTCTGAAGGACGAAAGACAGCACATAGGTCTGGGCCTTTTAGCATGTGTAAGTCCAGGGAGAGGAAATCAAGGGCCAAAATACCTCTAAAAACCTAAATCAGTCAAAGTCTCCCTTTGAGTTTAAACAATAAAGTTTAAAATCTGTTTATTGCTTACAAACTGCAGTCCAGGGCCTTCTCTCTTTCTTGCTCCACCAGAAGCAAAACCAGCACTCCCCCTCACCTCTCAGGTACAGATGAGCCCTCTGTTGCCCAGGTAACTACCCACTGATATGGAGAAGAACTTCTCTCCACCCCTGAGGATATGCAAATGCACTAAAGCCAGGCGAGATATTCTGGAAATGTTACAGTTTTACCCACAGCATGCTAAAGTGAATCTTACACATGATTACAAATGATTAGCTTACATGGGCTACTTTCCTTTATCTGTGGAGTATTAACTGATCTCACTGAAGAATGACTCAAGAGCTTGATGTTTAACACAGAGTTTTGGTAGGGGGTTTCCACGTTGCTCTGACTGTAAATACCCTGCATTGCTTTTCCAGAGGCTCTCACTATACTCTGACTACAATCATGGTCCCTGTCTCACTATGTGCCAGCCAGTTTCCAGTTCTGAGTGAGGTCTTTTAGCGGGTACTGTTTCATTGTTAACATAGAGTCTGGTCTCTGGAGCCAGAATGCCTGGGACCAAATCCTACATGCTGCTTTCCAGCTGCATGACCTTGGCCAAGTTACTTGACCCTCATCTATACAGCAAAAATAATTGTTAACAACTACCCCTAACCACTACTGGATTGTGCAAGAATTAAATGAGGTGAAATGTGTTAAGCACTTAGTCTGGCACACAGAAGATACTAAAATACTAGCTATTATTACTTTAATTCATTTTCCAGGAAACCAGATATTACACAGGCATTAATGGGGGGAAATAACAGCAATGGTAACTTTAAAACATTTTATCTGGTCCATTTACCCCCTCCATTACTACTACTTTCAAGAGTTCTTCCTTTTTTCTCAGTTGAATTTACATGACTTCCAGGTAAGTATTTTAAGAACGACAAAATGTGATCTCTGTATACCTCATGCACAACACCAATTCATGGTGGAGTCTGTATGAACATATAATTAAGAGGCTTTTAAACTAGTGAAAAAAAAATCTTAGCAAGTCAAAATTAAACTCATTTATCCTACAATTACAACAGCGATTACCCCTAGAAAATTAGCATCAGACCGAGCCGATAATGGCTACACAAATGCCGTTCTATCGCATGCATCTGTAAATAGTAAATTCAATCTCCAGCACAGCATACTTTGGCAGTTGTCAATATTCATGAACTAAAGTAAATTCTCAACCTACCTTACTAAAATACATGCAAAGTCATCTGAAATTGATGGCTCATCCTCATTTGTTAAGAATAGGCCTCATTCTTGGTCCAAAGTTTCTAAGGGATCAATAACCTCAGAAAGGTTGTTAATACCCACAATTTACAAGTGACTAGACTGTTTAAACACATGCTGTGAATGTTGCCTTTCCCCAGGCTAAGTCTACTCATTAATTTAACTGTGCCCATTGACAAGTGGGCAGGCTAGTGAAACGTATTTTCACAGCTGCTTTTATAGGGATCAATTTTTGTAAATACTAATTCAAGATGGACAGTAAATCTGATATTTTACATCCTTAAAGTGGAGAGGTGCTGAGGCACAGAACGTTAATATGCACACACATCGGTAATCTTAGTTTTCAAGTACGGTTTGACTCTAGCCTGAGGTTCAGAGCCCTGAACTACAGAGCGTTGGACTTTCAGTACAGTGGGTACCACCTCATTGACTTTCCAGGGGAAATCAGGGAATGAACAAAATGTGTATTGTCTCCTGCAACCATCCTATACCAAAGTCCAGCCAACAAAAAATATTCCTATCTTGAGCGTTTTTAAGAATAGGTATGGGCGTCCCCTTTCTCCAGGATTTGACAGATGAGAATGGCCTCTTTGTAGGAGGTAGGGCGGGCCTTCCCAAAAGGCGGCAGGGAATGACTGCCAGACCCGAAGATGATGCTCGTTTTAAAACAATTCCGGGGGCGGAGGGGAGGGGAGGAAGGGACCCAGACACCTCCTCGGCAGGCTTCTGAGGAAGGGAAGGGCAGAGAGCGAAGGGTTAAAGAGCCTAAGGCTGCAGAACAGTCCCAAAGGCAGGATTGGCCCGCGGCAGGAGGAGACCTCTTTCGGCCGCCAGCGGGGATGGGGGGGACAAACGTGGATGACCCGGGTCCCACAAGCGTACCCACGTCGCCGCCCATGAGCGGCGCGCCCCGGGTCTACTCCAGCACGTGTACCGGGTTGAAGGTGCCCTTCCACGCCTCCCGATGCCCCAAGAACTTTGGGCCCAGGCTACCTTCTAGGACGCTGAAGCCGCCGCTGCTTCCCGCCGCAGAGGCCGGACGATAGCACTCAGATGCTACAGAGGTGTCACTCAGCAATGACCGAACCAAGAATGGGTCAGGACTCCGAACAACGATCACCCTCCAACCCCAGCCAGGCCAGCAGCATCCGCGAGCAACGTGCTCTCCACCGCCCGTGCCCGCCCAGCAAGTCGCTCAGCAGGCCGCCGTGCATGGCACGACGGAACTCGTAGTTCCGGCGTGACGGCCTCCAGGCACTCCATTGTTCGCTGAGAGCTGTATCATGTGACCCGCGCATCTCCCGGAAATGGCGTAAAAACACTCGGGTGGCGCAGGCGCCGTTTCCGCAAACAAAACGGTGGATAGCTGTGTCGGTGAGTGGTGGCTGAACTCCGGCCCTTGTTTTCTTCTTTGGTTGTACCCCTCCGCCGCCACCGCCGTCGCCGTCGCTGCCGCGGAAGTAGAAGGGGCGTTCCAATTACTCCTGACGGGGCCTCACTTTTGCATTAGCCCTGTGCATTCAGATCCGTCACGAGGGCTTTGTTGTGCCCCCAGCCCGAAAGAAAACGGGCAGTACTTGTGGGTGTGCGGGCGCTGTGACTCCTCCAGAACGAGCGAGCCCGGCACTGGAGAAGCCCAAAGAGCTGCATCACGCCGCACCCTAGGGCCTCGTTGACAGGACTGGCTGGGGATGGGTTGTCGGATCCGAAGAAGCGTCTGTAATGTATTGAGCGGCTAATCGGAAACCTGAGCGGCGGGTTTAGTAGGAGTTAGGCTGCGCCAAGGACTGAAGAGGGTGAACTTGGCTGGAGATTTCACTTAACTCCTCTATTGCGTCCTCTTCGGCCCCGAGCTGGGGCCCACGAGTTGACCCCTCTAGCAGGCGAGTCAGGGCGTCGAGCGTGCCCTGCTTGTGGCCCGGAGGCCTTGAGTCCCTGCTCCGTGGTTCTCTGGGAAACGAAATGACGGAAACGTGGTTTGACTGAGAGGTGTGACAGGAGAGCCAAGTCGAAATACCTATATGATCATTTAATGCATATCCATTTCTTTGTCAGTTGACTACCCTTCGCTTCTTTCTCGAAGATTCTGAGGGGCACCTCTTGAGTTTGGAGGTTATTCATTGTTCCCCTTTGACCCTCGGTTTCAAACATTCTTACCCATTTCTGCTATCATTTACAATTCTGTTGTTTATTCTGACTGCATTGTTTTTTTAATTTTATCTTTTAATCACTTTAAAGTTATTTTTTACTTTTTGGGGTATCATTAATGTACAGTTAAATGACCAACATTATGGTTTTTAGACTCCCCCAATATCAAGTTCCCACCACATAACCCATTACAGTCATTGTCCATCAGCGTAGTAATATGCTATAGAATCACTACTTGTCTTCTCTGTGCTATACTGCCTTCCCCGTGTCCCCCGGCCGTACATTATGTGTGCTAATCGTAAGGCCCCTTTTTCCCCCTTATCCCTCCCTTCCCGCCCATCCTCCCAGCCCCTTTCCCTTTGGTAACTTTTAGTCCATTCTTGGATTCTGTGAGTCTGCTGCTGTTTTGTTCCTTCAGTTTTTTATTTGTTCTTAACACTCCACAGATGAGTCAAATCATTTGGTACTTGTCTTTCTCCACCTAGTGTATTTCACCGAGCTCCATCCAGGATGTTGCAAATGGTAGAATGTTTTCTTCTTATGGCTGGATAATATTCCATTGTGTATATGTACCACATCTTCTTTATCCATTCATCTACTGATGGACACTTAGGTTGCTTCCATATCTTGGTTATTGTAAATAGTGCTGCGATAAACATAGGGGTGTATGTCTTTTTCAAACTGGGCTCCTGCATTCTTAAGGTAAATTCCTAGAAGTGGAATTCATGGGTCAAATGATATTTCTATTTTGAGTTTTTTGAGGAACCTCCATACTGCTTTCCACAATTGTTGAACTAATATACATTCCCACCAGCAGTGTAGGAGGGTTCCCCTTTCTCCACATCCTCGCCAACATTTGTTGTTGTTTGTCTTTTGGAATATCTCATTGTGGTTTTAATTTGCATTCCTTTGATGATTACCAATGTGGAGCATGTTTTCATGTGCCTTTTGGCCATCTGAATTTCTTCTTTGGAGAAGTGTCCGTCCGTTCAGATCCTTTGCCCATTTTTTAAATGGATTACATGCTTTTTGTTTGTTGAGGTGCGTGAGCTCTTTATATATTTTGGATGTCAACCCCTTATCGGATATGTCATTTATAAATATATTCTCCCATACTGTAGGATGCCTTTTTGTTCTAGTAATGATGTCCTTGGCTGTACAGAAGCTTTTTAGTTTAATGTAGTCCCGCTGGTTCATTTTTGCTTTTGTTTCCCTTGCCCATGGAGATACGTTCATGAAGAAGTTGCTCATGTTTATGACCAAGAGATTTTTGCCTATGTTTTTTTCTAAGAGCTTTATGGTTTCATGACTTACATTCAGGTCTTTGATCCATTTTGAGTTTACTTGTCTATGTGGGGTTAGACAATAGTCCTGTTTCTTTCTTACATGTAGCTGTCCAGTTTTGCCAACACCAGCTGTTGAAGAGGCTGTCATTTCCCCATTGTATATCCATGGCTCCTTTATCATATATTAATTGACCATATATGCTTGGGTTAATATCTGGACTCTATATTCTGTTCCACTGGTCTATGGGTCTGTTTTTGTGCTAGTATCAAATTGTCTTGATAACTGTGGCTTTATAGTAAAGCTTGAAGTTGGGAAGTGAGATTCCCCCCTGCTTTATTCTTCCTTATCAGGTTTGCTTTGGCTATTTGGGGTCTTTTGTGGTTCCATATGAATTTTAGCACTATTTGTTCCAGTTCGTTGAAGGATGCTGTTGGTATTTTCATAGGTATTTCATTGAATCTGTAGATTGCCTTAGGTAGGATGGTCATTTTGACAATGTTAATTCTACCTACCAAAGAGCATGGGATCAATCTCCATTTATTAGTGTCCTCTTTAAATTCTCTTAAGAGTGTCTTGTAGTTTTCAGGGTATAGGTCTTTCACTTCCTTGGTTAGGTTTATTTCTAGGTATTTTATTCTTTTTGATGCAATTGTGAATGGAATTGTTTTCCTGATTTCCCTTTCTGCTAGTTCGTTGTTAGTGTATAGGAATGCCACAGATTTCTGTGTATTAACTTTGTATCCTGCAACTTTGCTGAATTCAGATATTAGTTCTAGTAGTTTTGGAGTGGATTCTTTAAGGATCGTTATGTACAATATCATGTGATCTGCAAACAGTAACACTTTGACTTCTTCCTTACCAATCTGGATGCCTTTTATTTCTTTGTGTTGTCTGATAGCCGTGGCTACCACCTCCAGTACTATTTTGAATAAAAGCGGGGAGAGTGGGCATCCCTGTCTTGTGGCCTAACTTAGGGGAAAAGCTTTGAGCTTCAAACTGTTAAGTATGATGTTGGCTGTGGGTTTGTCATATATGGCCTTTATTATGTTGAGTACTTGCCCTCTATACCCATTTTGTTGGGAGTTTTTATCATGAATGGATGTTGAATTTTGTTGAATGCTTTTTCAGTATCTATGGAGATGATCATGTGGTTTCTGTCCTTCTTTTTGTTGATATGGTGGATGATGTTGATGGATTTTCGAATGTTATACCATCCTTGCATCCCTGGGATGAATCCCACTTGATCATGGTGTATGATCCTCTTGATGTATTTTTGAATTCGGTTTGCTAATATTTTGTTAAGTGTTTTTGCCTCTGTGTTTATCAGGGATATTGGTCTGTACTTTTTTTTTTGTGGTGTCTTCGTCCGATTTTGTATTAGAGTGATGCTGGCTTCATAGAATGAGTTTGGGAGTATTCCCTCCTCTTCTATTTCCTGGAAAATTTTAAGGAGAATGGGTATTATGTCTTCTCTAAATGTCTGATAAAATTCAGCGGTGTATCCATTTGGGCCAGGAATTTTGTTCATGGGTAGTTTTTTGATTACCGATTCAATTTCGTTGCTCATAATTGGTCTGTTTAGATTTTCTGTTTCTTCCTTGGACAGTCTTGGAAGGTTTTATTTTTCTAGAAAGTAGTCTGGTTCTTCTAGGTTATCTAGTTTGTTAGCATGTAGATTTTCATAGTATTCTCTAATAATTCTTTGTATTGCTCTGGTGGCCATCGCTATTTTTTCCTTTCTCATTTCAGATTCTGTTTATGTGTGTTGGTTCTCTTTTTGTCTTAATAAGTCTGGCTAGGGGTTTATCTATTTTGTTTATTTTCTCAAAGACCCAGCTCTTGGTTTCATTTACTTTTCTATTGTTTTATTTTTCTCAATTTTATTTATTTATTCTCTGATCTTTATTATGTCCCTCCTTCTGTTGACTTTGGGCCTCATTTGTTCTTCTTTTTCCAGAGGTAATAATTGTGACTTTAGACTATTCATTTGGGATTGTTCTTACTTCTTTAAATAGGCATGTTGCTATATACTTTCCTCTTAGAAGTGCCTTTGCTGTGTCCCAGAGAAGTTGTGGCATTGTGCTGTTGTTGTCATTTGTTTCCATATATTGCTTGATCTCTGTTTTAATTTGGTCAGTGATCCGTTGATTATTTAGGAGCATGTTGTTAAGCCTCCATGTATTTGTGAGCCTTTTTGTTTTCTTTGTACAATTTATTTCTAGTTTTATACCTTTGTGATCTGAGAAGTTGGCTGGTACAAGTTCAATCTTTTTGAATTTACTGAGGTTCTTTTTGTGGCCTAGTATGTGGTCTATTGTGGAAAATGTTCCATGTGCACTTGAGAAGAATGTGTATCCTGCTGCTTTTGGGTGTAGAGTGCTGTAGATGTCTTTTAGGTCCATCTGTTCCAGTGTGTTGTTCAGTGCCTCTGTGTCCTTACTTATTTTCTGTCTGGTTGATGTGTCCTGTGGGGTGAGTGGTGTGTTGAAGTCTCCTAAAATGAATGCATTGCATTCTATTTCCTCCTTTAATTCTATTAGTGTTTATTTCACATGTGTCAGTGCTCCTGTGTTGGGTGAATAGATATTTATAATGGTTAAATCCTCTTGTTAGACTGACCCCTTTATCATTATGTTATGTCCTTCTTTATCTCTTGTTACTTTCTCTGTTTTGAAGTCTATTTTGTCTGATACAAGTACTGCAACACGTGCCTTTTTCTCCCTCTTGTTTGCCTGAAATATCTTTTTTCATCCCTTCACTTTTAGTCTGTGTATGTCTTTGGGTTTGAGGCGAGTGTCTTATAGGCAGCATATAGATGGATCTTGCTTTTTTATCCATTCTATTACTCTCTGTCTTTTGATTGTTGCATTCAGGCCGTTTACGTGTAGGGTGATTATCAATAGATATGTACTTACTGCTATTGCAGGCTTTGGATTCGTGGTTACCAAAGGTTTACGGGTAGCTTCTTTACTATCTAACCATCTGAATTAACTCACTTATTATGCCATTATAAACACAGACTGATGATTCTTTATTTCTCTCCCTTCTTTTTCTTCCTCCTCCACTCTTTATATGTTAGGTGTTTTATTCTATACTCTTTTGTGTTTCCCTTAACTGATTTTGTGGATAGCTGATTTTATTTCGCATTTAGTTAGTATTTGGTTGGTCTGCTTTCTTTGCTGTGGTTTTATTTTCTCTGGTGACATCTATTTAGCCTTAGGAGCACTTCCATCTAGAGCAGTCCCTTTAAAATACACTGTAGAGATGGTTTGTGGGGGTAAATTCCCTCAACTTTTGCTTATCTGGGGATTGTTTAATCCCTCCTTCAAATTTAAGTGATAATTGTGCTGGATACAGTGTTCTTGGTTCAAGGCCCTTCTGTTTCATTGCATTGAATATATCATGCCATTTCCATCTGGTTTGTAAGTTTTCTGTTGAGAAGTCTGATGGTAGCCCGATGAGTTTTCCTTTGTAGGTGATCTTTTTTCTCTCTCTGGCTATGTTTAGTACTCTGTCCTTGTCTTTGATCTTTGCCATTTTAATTATTATGTGTCTTGGTGTTGTCCTCCTTGGGTCCCTTCTGTTGGGAGATCTGTGAGCTTCCATGGTCTGAGAGACTATTTCCTTCCTCAGACTGGGGAAGTTTTCAGCAATTATTTCTTCAAAGACACTTTCTATTCCTTTTTCTCTCTCTTTTTTTTCTGGTACCCCTATAATGCAAATATTGTTCCATTTGGATTGGTCACACAATTCTCTTAATATTCTTTCATTCCTGGAGATCCTTTTATCTCTCTCTGCCTTAGTTTCTCCGTATTCCTGTTCTCTGATTTCTATTCCATTAACAGCGTCTTGAACCTTATCCAGTCTATTCTTAAATTCTTCCATTGTTTGTTTTATTTCTGTTATCTCCCTCCTAAATTCATCCCTTGGCTCTTGCATATTTCTTGGTAGCTCCATCAGCATGCTTATGACTTTTATTTTGAATTCTTTTTCAGGAAGATTGGTGATTTTTGGTCTCATCAGGCCCTCTCTCTGGTGTTTGAGGGATTTTGGACTGAACAAGGTTCTTCTGCTTTTTCATGGTGATGGAAATGATTGCCAGTGAGTGGCGCATGTATCAGCTGGGAGAAAAAAGTCCCTTCCTGCTTGCTGGTCACCTTGCCTGTCTCTGCTGCCTGTGCCTGTCAACCACACACAGGGAGCAGCCTCTGGGTTAATCCTCTGAGCTGCTTTCCGGGGTTGGGGGCAGCCCTTGGAATCGCCTAGCGCACTGATGGGGTTTGCAGGCAAGCAGCATGTGCTCTCCCACACGAACGGTGCCCCTTTTGCTTTCTGGTCTCTGCACCTGTCTCCGGTGCCTGTGCCAGGCAACTGCACACAGATAGCAGCCTCTGGGTTGATCCCCTGAGCTGCCGTGGGCGGGGCGGCCCTCGGATAACCTAGGGCACTGGCAGTGGTTGCAGGCCAGCAACACATGGTCACTGGGAGGACAGAGTCCCTAAGTGCTTTGCGGACTCCGCCCCTGTTTCCTCTGCCTCTGCCTGTCAGGCATGTGCAAGGGGCAGCCTCTGGGTTAATCCCCTTAACTGCCCTCAGTGGGGCGGCCCTCGGGATGGCCTAGGGCACTGGCGGGGGTTGCAGGCAAGCATTGCATATTCGCCATGAGAATAAAGCCCCTTTGTGCCTTCCATATTCTGCACCGGTCTCTGCTGTCTGTGTCGGTCAACTGCGGGCAAGGGCCAGCCAGCCTCTGGGTCTAGCCCAGTTAGCCCCGTGCTGGGAGAAGCCTTGTGTGGTTGCTTTGGGTGGGGCTGCTCTGCAGCAATGGCAGATCAGCCTGTTCACTTGCAGTACCTGTGGGGGGATGTGAATGGCAGGCTGCTTATCACCTTGAGGGGCTTTGGAGCTCTGTTGCCACCCTGGGAGTTAGGGCGCCTGATGGTCCTTAAAATTCCCAGCCTCCTAGGCTGAGTGTGCCATGACGATTTTGTCCACCTTTTAAACCCTTGTCCCTTTAAGACTTTAAAGAGCCCGCTTTTCTTTTGTCCCAGGGCAGCCAGCTGTGGGAACCTGTTCGCAGTCTTAGTCTCGGATTTTGCTTTTCTGTTCCTCCAATATCCAGTACAACATGCAAGCTATGTCTGTGGTCCCGGTGCAGATTACTAGGCCTGGTTATTTACCAGTCCTGTGCTCTCATTCCCTCCACACTCTGATTCTTTTCCTCCCTCCGGTGAGCTGGGGTGCAGGTCACGGCTTTGTATCTTACCCTTTTTGTGAGATGTTGAGTGCTCACAGATGTAGATGTAGCCTGGCTGTTGTAGTGTATCTTCTGGTCACTCTTTTAGGAATAGTTGTATTGCTCTTTTTTTCAAAATATATATGGTTTTGGGAGGAGATTTCCACCACCCTACTCGTGCCGCCATCTTGAGACTCAGGACTCTGATTATGTTTTTATGACATTTCACTTACGGAAATAATATAAAGTTCACTCTCATTCCTGATACTAATTTTTAGCGATTAATTATAGTTAAAGATGATAAATCACATTGGTTTATTTGAATTTAAAACCAATTTCTATTTCTCTATTAGGAAATTAATGGCATGGAGGAGGAGGTAGGGATTTGATAATTAGGTGGCCTGTTTCACTAGATAAGCATTTTAAGCAGTTACTCTGAAAATTACATTTCTTGGTGATGTTTTTCCCTCTGATTCAGTTCTTCCTGCTTTGGTATGTGTTGGTATTTTATTACTTCAAACCTTGGATAGTGAAACCTTGAGCAACTTTATTTCTTCTTCTATTTCTTTATTGAAAAGACTTCTGTCTCCCCCCACCCCCACCATAACTTTCCGGTTCTGAGTTTGCTGAATCTCACTGTTGTTTGGACTTTTTGCTCTCCCTTCTTCATTTGGTTTGAATAATACAACCAAATACTTTAATAGTGGTATATAATCTGTAAGCTTCTTGAAGACTAATATAAACAGTGCCTCACTGAGCTCCTCTGTAGTTCAATAAATTTGTTGAATGACTTCCTGTCGAATAGATAGGTTCACTTATTTCTCTCCTCCTCTCCCTCCTATTTTACACATAGGCCTAAGAATATTGGAAAGAAACTTAATGATCAATAAGTTGCAGGCTGTGTTTTGAAACTTCTGTGCAAAGCCATTTCTACTCTCATCATTTTCTACCTAATTCTGACAGCTGTTATGAAATAAGAATTTCAGAAGTCATCTGTAGGTTCCCAGCCTTTTCCTGTTCTTGGTGGCCTTAATGTCTCTGACCTTTTTCAGTATTATTAGGCCAAAACAAATACCTAGCAATTTAGTATTTATGTCCTAACAACTTTATTTTTTTAATATGCAAATTTAAAGAAAAAATAATTTTGTGTTTAATTCTTAGTTAACCACTAGTGCTTACTAATAGTATGGGTCACCTGTTGAGTACTGGACAACTTCTCAAACCTTGAATCAGATTTGAGTTCACCAACTTCATTTCCTTATTCACATTGATTTTCTCTGGTACCACCAAAATCTCAGCTCCACAGAGTTCTGATGTTACTGATAAGAAATGTAGTGCAGTATACTTGTTGAAACTGTGCCCTGTTTGAAGCTGTATCTGTGATATCTTGCACATATCAGATTCTACTGTTTCCCTTAACGTTTTGAAATTATTCTGCTTTTCCCGAATGTTTAATACAGTGCCTGGCACACAGTTTGGGAATCAAGGCTGTAGAGTAAGGATCAGAATAGAAATGGAACTATTACTTGCATAGTACCCCTACTTCATTTGTCAGTTTCCATGCCAATAGTGACTTCTGTGGTTAAGATTGTAGAAGTGTTTGGGGATTATAATTAGTGCTTCTCTATTAGCATATTCAGAAGTTCATATGTAATATATATCAGTTTACATTGTTTTCAATATTTTGTAATGATATTTTTTAAAAACTAGTTGATCACTGAAATTAAGTGGTTACTTGCTGGTTAAATTGTTTAAAGTCTCAGCATTATGTTTACAAGTAATATCACATTTTTGCCATTTCAGTGTTAGTTCATGAAGTTTTATGGTATAAGTAATCAAAAATGGAAAAGTCTGCAAAAGCAGAGGAATGTGCAAAGATCTCTCTTGAAGAGGCAAAAGCACCAATGAATTCAGGAACAGTGTCTTCATTCAATATTAATGAAATCTCAGCCACTCTTGGGACTGGACTTTCTGAAGAGTCTCCTACCTGCGGGCAGGTAGACACACCAAAAAAGAGAAAAATAGAGTTTGAAGATGATCTTGTAAAGGAGAGTGCTAGTTGTGGGGAAGATTCTACATACAAGAAAAGAAAACTTGATGATGAAACTGTCCCAGAGGAAAAAGGTTCTGGTGATGATGAAGGTGTTTCAAGGAAAAGAAGACTGGAAATTAAGGATTTTCCAAAAGATGAACCTTCTACTAGAGATGGTACTCAGAAAAAGAGAAAAATCGAACTCGAGGATGTTCCTGAAAGGCAAAAAGTATGTTGAATATATTTTCTGTTATTTGTAATTGAATATGTCAGATTGAAAATTGGAGCAGCTGTGAAATAATACTGGTTTTTACATAATCTTAATAACTTAAAAATGTTCTGCTTCTAATAAATTGCATCTTAAGATAGAACGTAGGCTTTTAAAACTCTTGTAATTGTTTTTATATATGTGAAATTTCTGCTAATGAAATAATTTTTATGCTATTCCAGGACTCTCTATTTAACTTGAACCTTGATAACTAGTTTTTATTGTTTGCTTTTTTCTTACTGTTTTAAAAAAGACAAGAGAATAAGGTTCAGGTGATTTGCCATTTTTCCCTTTTTTATTAGGTGTTCATCTTTTTTGTGTGAAGTAATTGAGATTATCACTAAAAATGATAAATTTGAAGATGATACCCAGCTTTACAGTACTTTCTTAATGTAATACCCTGAGCTATATTGTTTCCAACTTACTGGGGGTAGTTACGTAGATTTTATCTAAATGGTTGCAAAAGCCTGATAAGTAGCAGGGATATTACAGAGCAAGGGATAGCAAGTCCTTTTCATCTGGGAATACTATATTGTGAAGGACAGAATCTGGATTTGGAGGGAAAGAGCATTTAGTGTTACTTCATTAAATGAGTAAAAACCTGCCATCAGCCCTGAAGAGGAAAGTGGCAGATAAGCTAGGCATTTGTCATTGGTGGAGTGAGAAGCTTGTCTTATAAACACAGTTTTCAAACTTTTACTAGCAAGAGATCCCTTTTTTCAAGTGAAAAATCTTAAACCTAATATGTAAAATAGGTCAAAGGTGAAGCACTTTGGTTGAATAGGGAAGTTGGGGGATCTGAAGCCCTGGCATTTTTAGGGTCTTAAATGGGGAGTACAAAAGGAAATTGTTGAATTAAATTAATAGCAAATAATAGAAATCACTGACACTGAACATAATCTGAGTTCTAATCCCTTTGTGTATATTATTTCATTTAATACAACAATTTTTTAATAATGTAATAAATATAATTTCTATTTTATTCTTATCGAAACCCCATCCACTGACTGGCATTTATTGAATAAATCAGAACTTTTGCAGAGTACTGTTTTTATTAAGACACTGACACCAAAATTATACAGACGAAAGAGCGAGATGAAAATTTTAAACCAAGACGTTTTTAAAAATAGGGAAAAAGGGAAAACAAATCTTATGTCTGATTATAATTAGTGGAATTTCTGTGGTTCATGACATTGCTTAATGAAGCTTATCAATGCCAATGGTATTTTATCCTTACATAGGTCAGATCTCTTTTAGGCTTATTTTTGCCACCTTCTGATCCTTAGTTTTGTTCCATTCTCTTATTTTCAGAACTTGGAAGAAGGACACAGCTCAGCTGTAGCTGCCCACTACAATGAACTTCAGGAAGTTGGTTTGGAGAAGCGTAGCCAAAGTCGTATTTTTTACTTAAGAAACTTTAATAATTGGATGAAAAGTGTCCTCATTGGTAAGATTGTTTTTTGATTTATGGCTTGAAATTTTTTGTTTCAGCTTATGTCTAATTTTTTTTCTCCCAAAAGGGTTGATCGTACACTATGCTACTAAGTCTTCAAATTTTGATTCATTTAATTACCAAACCTTGACGTTTTAAAACTGAAGTAAAAGCTAAAACTAGGTATTTGAGATAAATTCTTCTCATATTTATTTTTGGTTGACTACATAAGATATTAATGTATTTAATTGATACTAAGTCGATAATCAGGCTTTCAAAAGGCAATGTGCTCTTTTTAACTTAAAACTAAGGTTACCTAGTGCTAATCAGTGGTTATTCTACTCTAATGCTTTTGGATCAATGACACAGTGTTGGATTAAACATTCACATTCCATTAAGTCAAGAACACGGACAGCAGCATGATTTTTTCCCTCTGGGCCTTTAATGAATTGATTAAGGTCATGTGTGTTGATTGTCCATTGAACTTGTTTTTCTTGTGTGGTGACTGGGGAGAAATAAAGTTTACTTTGAAGATTGATGAAGACATCCCACTTTTGCAGCCAGCATTTTATCTATGGAAGCTCACCTTTGAAGTTGAAATGGAAGTCAGCAGAGGAAAGGATTCCGAATGTATTTATTCCTATGTATTTCTAGTACGTTAAGTCATATTCTTAACATGAGTTTAGAGAATTTGTAAAAGCTAGTGTATTTGGAACTTTTTCACAGTAAAGTTTTTTAAGTTCAGCTGTATTTTCTACATTGTTAGTTGTATTACCTTTATAATCAGGAAAATAGGTAGTTTCTAAAAAGACTTAAGTCAGACTTTAAAATTTATCTGTCAGCATATTCATGTTACTCTTTTCTTCTTCAGCTGTTCCAGCAACTGGCTCAGTGGGTCGTTTGCTATCTGTGCTTGTCCCTGTGGTCCTGATACAGCCCATGTGGCCTGCGCCAGCTGCTTCTCTGGCTTTTTTCCTTTCTCTTCCCAACACCCATTCTTTGTCATTCATTTTCTCTTTCTTGTTGGTGCTTATAGCTTAGTAACTAAGTTGAGTACTCTTCTTGAGTTTGATTAAGATATATTTGATTTAGAGTGATGATTTCCCCTGTCTTTAGTCTTACTATGTGGAAATAAAGAGCTTTTGTAATTCTTATTTTTCACTGTTTCAATGTTGTTTAATGCTGTTTTCTTAAGAGTCATAGCAGAAAGTTAAATATGGAATACTTGTGCTTCTGTTGAAAGTAAGATCCTATGGATAGTGAAAAGCAGAAGTATTTATACAGAATATTTTAACAGAAATAGTACACGTGAAATAGGAAGAGTTAAACTCAAACAGGAAGAGTAGATCTAGGATTTAGGATTGTATCAAGTTTTAAAATTACTGAATACTTTAGTTGTCTAAAAGTGTTAGTATACCTTTAATATTTGAACCGTTTGGCTATGGATGTATAGAGACCTGCTGGTAATCATTGGCTATTAATGTGATTTTGTAGAATGGGATAAAAGATTCCATTTTTACTTAAAAGTGTGTAAGAATTCTGATGATAGTAAAATTGAGAAGAATGTATAATTTTTTGAGTAGTTCTTTTATTTCTTTTGGTGGCAAGCCTGACATGTTTTATGAAAATCAAGCAGTCTTATCCCATAATTATTTTGACTTACTTAGGTATATAATAAGCTAAATACTTAGCTTTGGAAAGGGAAAATTGCAGGAAAAAAAAGTAGTTTTCTCTTACGAACAAGTGTTGAGTCATCTTGTATTAATTATTAGTTAAAATGTCTGATATTTAATGTTGAATCAAATCCTGAAAGTAACCTTCAAAAACGTGTTTTAATTTTCTAAAATACCAGGCACATACTCTTTCATCTTTAATACTAGAGGATCAAGTTATTAACTCTTAGTTACATTTCAAAATGTTTGTCAAAAGTTATGAATTAATTACATAAATGAACATTTAATAGTTTGTGTGTCAGGCAGAAGTTAGTTATTAGGCGTAACAATTTATACTTTAGTAAAAATGGAGAAGAGATCATTTATTATGATATTTCTCTCTTTTAGGGGAATTTTTAGAAAAGGTACGACAGAAAAAGAAACGTGATATCACTGTTTTGGACCTGGGATGTGGTAAAGGCGGAGATTTGCTCAAGTGGAAAAAGGGAAGAATTAGCAAGCTAGTTTGTACTGGTAAGATAAAAAATGGCATGTGAAAGAGTAATTTGTGGCCAGTTAGGTAAGTGGAAAATAAGAAGGACCTCATTATCCAATGACACTAAAATATCTTATGACAGGATATCTAGGGGATACGCATGAAATAGGTGTTTCTTAAAATGAGTTGTGTAACTTTAACAATGGTGTTATAATACTAAAAGAAGGAAGCAATGAAAGATGATTGGAGTCATGTTTAAAGCACAAACTTGAAAAGGCTTCCACTGGCCAAAGATAGAACAATTTCATCATCAAAAGATATGTGATTACAGTGGACTGAAACATATCAAATAAAAGGAAAATCTTGTTCGCCCTTGGAGTTTCCTAGGAAACTTACTCATTAATCTGAAATTCAGAAATTAAGTGTGGGAGGAAGGAGGGTTGAGTATTTATCTTCCCTACTGTATATGAACCATGTTTCAAGGTAACCAAATGTAGGAAAGGGGGAATTCCTTTTTATTGAAAAATCATAATAAATGCAGGAGAAATTATGAAAATCACTATTTTCCACCCTTCATGCAATAATAGATCTAAGCAACAAGTGTAAAAAGATGCGAAAGCTTTTAGGTGAAAGGTTGATAGAAACTTAATAACTGAATGAATCAAATCCCTGAATCCACTCTTCAGTTTTAACACTGAAGCATGATGACAGGAGACATATGTTCTTTCCATTGTGATGATTAACAGGAAGCACATGGCACCACCTATGAAGTATTGCCTAGATTGGCACTTCTCAAATTTCTTGTTTTTTGTGGCCACTGTACACTCTTAAAAAATAATTGAGGACCCTGAAAGCTGTTGTGTATGTGGTTTTATCTATTGATTATAGACATTAAAGTGGGGAATTATAAAAGTATTTTTAATTAAATAACGTTTAGTGAGAAGACTAGCATTTTAAAAAGTGTTTTTGCAAATCTCTTTCAAGTCTGGAATAGTAGAGGAAACAATTAGATTCTCACACCTGTTACTGTATTCCATATGTTGTGATATGTTACTTTATTTGATAGGTACTTGTAAAATGAAGGAGTATTTTAATAGCATTTCTGATAACTGAGGATACTCATCTTTGGTACTATATCAGAACTCCACAAGTGGTAGTTCCTTCAAGGTCATTTACAGTGTGGAATCTGAATTCATATAGATGAACTTTTCATAATCTATTATATTTAAATCCATTAGTCTACCTTGCACTTTGAATGGATCTTTTTTCCTGCAAGATTTTGTAATTTGGAGAAGGAATGTTCATGAAGCTATGTTGACATCAAGAAATGATGTCTAATGTTGACATTACAAAATGACATTTGTTTAATATCACTAACAGTCAGAAAAGTCTTGAGCATTGGCAAGATGCCCAGCCCATGGTGGTAGAGACGAGTTTTTCAGAATTGTAATTTTCACTTGAAAGCTCAGATTTTATCATTGGTAATAAATACTGTGTGTTGTTTTCCTTGAAGTGACAGGCTTACTTTATTCATTTTCAAGAAAATATCTGCCAAATTGCCAAGTCTGAATAATCAGTTTGTCCATGATTCAAGTTGAAAACAGTTTTCTTTGAAAAAAAAGTGGCCAGTACAGTTCAAAAGGTGGTCACCCCACTCCTGATCAAACTTTTTTATATAGCAGAAACGTTTTACTGCTTTCCATTTCATCACACAGAATATGGAAAACATGTATTCAAGAGCCAAGATTTAATAAAGTTAATTTTTACTGCTCTGTCAAGGACATTCTTAAATGAAATTGGCTTTTTTCCCATGCTAGTTTATAGTGGTGAAGAATATATTAACTATTACCAATACTATTTGGTGTTACTACCTTGTATTCATGATGAAGGTACCAGCATTTTACCCACCATTGCTTTTGCATCATCAGTGCAAATCTCAACACAGGGGAAAAGGCAAATACATTTTATTAAGGAAAAACTTGATATTTCCAGAGTTGGTTGTATAGTGTTAGGTTTTATAACAAATTAGAATCTAATTCTAATTTGTGATAAGCATTTAAAAATCATGATAGGACTTATCAGTGTCTATTAAGAAACCTTTTAATCCTTTTGAAAAACAATAGGGCATTTGCATTGCAGTAAAGACTTTTTCTTCTTTGAAGGAAAAAGAACCTTTTTGAGTGTACTAAGGCTTGATTTCATGCCATTTTATCTGTTGGGATTAATGTCTAGATTTGTGCCATCTTTGCATTTACATTTTCTCTCTGTGGGTCTTTGTTGACAGTTACTAAACACCTGTTTCCCTTCAGATATCGCTGATGTTTCTGTCAAACAATGTCAGCAGCGGTATGAGGACATGAAAAACCGTTGTCGTGATAATGAATATATTTTCAATGCAGAATTTATAATTGCTGATAGTTCAAAGGTATAGGATTTTTTGTTATTTTGCCATTTTTTATATTTTTAGTTTCAGTAAATGATTTAAAAACAGCTCTTTTTTAAAAATGTGCTCTGAAGCATGAAAAATCTTAGGATATGCATTTTCAGTTTCAATTCTGTTTCTGGTAAATTTTGTTAAATCTACCCGAGTACTTCTGCGGATTGCTTGCTTTTAATAATTTGAATTTTTTAAATCGTTTGTTACTTTCCTGTTTGCACAAGATTTATCTTCCAGTGCTCTGAAATAGAACTGGACTTACCAGTAATTTATTAGAACAATAAATTTGTCCACCTTGTAATTTATTAGAATAGTGTCCCAACATATCAGAGTCTGGTGTTATCCACCTTCTTCCTGACTCTGAATCTCTTAACAACTGTGACATTTAAGAACTAAGATGCGCTTGAATAGTGGAAGTCTCACCTTAACTTTATGTTCTTTGACTCGGTAGCTCATTAAACTATTACAGGTACCTTTAACTGTATACACATTTTATATGCAGTTGTGAAAGGGAGAAGTGGTAGTATTTTGCTAGGAAGTTGCAAACTGGCATTTACAAAAATGTTCCAAAGGCCAGCTTTGTATTTTTTTTTAACCTTAGTTACTGTTCAACATCATTTTACTTTCAAGTAAAGCCAAATGAAAGGATCAACTCCTTTAAATATAATTGAATATTTTTTAACATAATTTGAGAATCAAATTCTGTTGAACCAGAACTAAAGATTTCATTATGACCTTTATTAAACATAATAACAGAAATGATATGTTAGTGGGAGGGGCATGTCTGCTTTTATTTTAAGGACTCTAATTCTAGAAATTACTGAAAGTTTTTGTTTGAGTTAGCTTCAAAATCTTGGCCCATTTTAATTTGTTTCAGGAACTTTTGATTGAGAAATTCCGTGACCCAGAAATGTGCTTTGACATCTGCAGTTGTCAGTTTGTCTGTCATTACTCATTTGAGTCCTATGAGCAGGCTGACATGATGCTCAGAAATGCCTGTGAGAGACTGAGCCCTGGAGGGTATTTTATTGGAACCACTCCCAATAGCTTTGAACTGATGTAAGTACTTTTAAGTATATTGTGGTTTAAAAAATACTCAGCATTAAGCTTATTTTAAAGTAGCAACTATCAGAAATAGAGTTTATAAAACATACCATGTGTATCAAAGGGCTGAGCACTTTGATAATGTGTTTGAGCAGAAACTCAAAATTCAGTTCAAAAGAGATATACAGATGAACCCCTAAAACATCTTCATGTGTAAGTTGGAGATTGATAACTCTGTCAAACCAGAGGTGGTATACTGCTAGTCTAACTCCAGGTCAGAAATGAGGCACAGAGACTTAACCAGCTGTCATGAGAGTAAAGCCTACTTGCAATCTAATTTTACTGGTGAGACTGTTAATGATCTTTGAGTGCATTGCTTCTTAAAAGTAGCTCATCCAATTAAAAGCTTAATCAAGTGTCTTCAAAATTGCATCATGTA
Organism: Smutsia gigantea; assembly: GCA_032199065.1. Lineage (NCBI taxonomy): Eukaryota > Metazoa > Chordata > Mammalia > Pholidota > Manidae > Smutsia > Smutsia gigantea. The sequence continues at coordinate 34,443 of JAVSCE010016576.1, forward strand.
GTTTTGTTCACATACATAATCTTATCAAAATAAATGAGCTAATATCAATTTTAATCTTTTTGTTTTGGTTTGGGGATAACCTTTATAGAAGACGCCTTGAAGTTTCAGAAACAGAATCGTTTGGAAATGAAATATATACTGTGAAATTTCAGAAGAAAGGAAATTATCCTTTATTTGGCTGCAAATACGACTTCAACTTGGAGGGTGTTGTGGATGTCCCTGAATTCTTGGTCTATTTTCCATTGCTAAATGAGTAAGAGTGTCATTAGTCTGTTACTGTTCTCTTTTTGCCTTAAGAGAGAAAGAAGAGGGGGAAAAAAGTCAGCATTTCTGTTCATTTTTCATTTTAAATGAGACCCCCAAAAAAGTATAATCTTGTAAAAGGAAAAGGTTATCTTGTAACCTCAAATTCAGGGTTGGTGCCATAGGTTTTCCAATAGCGTTACTTAATTTTCTTTAATTCTTGGAATAATTTTATGCAGAAGGTAAGAAAGAGGGCCTGTTGGCTTCACCATATGGCAGAAAATAACTGGAAATAGCAAAAGGCTTTTTTTTAAAGTAACTGCTAGTAACTTTGGTAATAAGAGTCCCATAGAGCAAAATCCTCCTTTTGACAGGATAGGTATTGAAAGGTGTTTCATATTTCACTATAGCTTTGAAATAGCCTATGTCTCACAAGGCAATGTTGCAAATAAAATCCTGATTCAGGAGTGTATTCACTCACACACCTGAATTCCTAGGAGTCCTGGTAAACCATAGACACAGGGAAAGCCGGGGTACCAGGCTTCATCAGGTAAGGCTTCAAGGCTTTATGAGACATCTTGGTCTTGGGATTTTCCCTAATAGGGAGAATGGCAGAGTCCACTTAAATGTAGGCCATGTCACAGTTGACTGAACTTGATTTCCTGCTCTTTAAAAACAGAAGTTTTATTAACTGAGGAAAAAGAGGAGCTTTATTTATTCCTTGTTTTTGGTTGGTGATTATTTGAATTATCTGTCAGTCAGCTTGTGAATTTAAGGGTATAGTACGATTTTCAGCATTCTGCAATATGTGAAAATTTTATACAATAATACAAGAAAATTAAGAGCATATGAGCTAACATGAGGAAAATTATTACGTGCAATTTAAAAACTAAAAAGTTTAAAAAAATGTTTATAGTTTATTTTGGTGTCATTAATCTGCAATTACATGTGCAATATCATGGTGATTAAACTATCCCCTTCATCAGGTCCCCCCGACCAACCCCATTACAGTCACTGTCCATCAGCGTAGTGAGGTGCTATAGAATCACTACTTGTCCTCTCTGAGTTGTACAGCCCTCGCCATGCCCCCCCAACATTACATCTGCTAATCGTAATGCCCCTTTTTCCCCCTTGTCCCTCCCTTCCCACCCATCCTCCACAGTCCCTTTCTCTTTGGTAACTATTAGTCTGTTCTTGGGTTCTGTGAGTCTGCTGCTGTTTTGTTCCTTCAGTTTTTTTTTCTTTGTTCTTATAATCCACATATGAGTGAAATCATTTGGTACTTGTCTTTTTCGGCTTGGCTTATTTCACTGAGCATAATACTCTAGCTCCATCCATGTTGTTGCAAATGGTAGGATTTGTTTTCTTCTTATGGCTGAATAATATTCCATTGTGTATATGTACCACATCTTCTTTATCCATTCATCTACTGATGGACACTTAGGTTGCTTCCATTTCTTGGCTATTGTAAATAGTGCTGCGATAAACATAGGGGTGCATCTGTCTTTTCAAACTGGGCTGCTGCATTCTTAGGGTAAATTCCTAGGAGTGGAATTCCTGGGTCAAATGGTATTTCTATTTTGAGTTTTTTTGAGGAACCTCCATACTGCTTTCCACAATGGGTGAACTAATTTGCATTCCCACCAGCAGTGTAGGAGGGTTCCCCTTTCTCCACATCCTTGCCAACATTTGTTGTTGTTTGTGTTTTGGATGTTGGCCATCCTCACTGGTGTGAGGTGATATCTCATGTGGTTTTAATCTGCATTTCTCTGATGATTAGTGATGTGGAGCATCTTTTCATGTGCCTTGTTGGCCATCTGAATTTCTTCTTTGGAGAAGTGTCTGTTCAGATGGTCTGCCCATTTTTTAATTGGCTTATTTGCTTTATGTTTGTTGAGGTGCATGAGTTCTTTATATATTTTGGATGTCAACCCCTCATCAGATACATCATTTATGAATATATTCTCCCATACTGTAGGATGTCTTTTTGTTCTACTGATGGTGTCCTTTGCTGTACAGAAGCTTTTCAGCTTGATATAGTCCCACTTGTTCATTTTTGCTTTTGTTTCCCTTGCTTGGGGAGATATGTTCAAAAAGAAGTCGCTCATGTTTATGTCCAGGAAATTTTTGCTTATTTTTTTTCTGAGAGTTTTATGGTTTCATGACTTACATTCAGGTCTTTGATCCATTTTGAGTTGACTTTTGTGTATGGGGTTAGACAGTAGTCGAGTTTCATTCTCTTCCATGTAGCTGTCCAGTTTTTCCAACACCAGCTGCTGAAGAGGCTGTCATCTCCCCATTGTATATCCAAGGCTCCTTTATCAAATATTAATTGACTGTATGTGTTTGGGTTAATGTTTGGATTTTCTGTTCTGTTCCACTGGTCTGTGGGTCTGTTTTTGTGCCAATACCAAATTGTCTTGATTACTGTGGCTTTGTAGTAGAGCTTGAAGTCAGGGAGCGTAATTCCCCCTGTTTTATTCCTCCTTCTCAGGATTGCTTTGGCTATTCGGGGTCTTTTGTGGTTCCATATGAATTTTAGAATTATTTGTTCCAGTTCATTGAAGAAAGCTGTTGGTATTTTGATAGGGATTGCATTGAATCTGTAGATTGCTTTAGGTAGTATAGCCATTTTGACAATATTTATTCTTCCTAGCCAAGAGCATGGGATGCATTTCCATTTGTTAGTGTCCTCTTTAATTTCTCTTAGGAGTGTCTTGTAGTTTTCAGAGTATAGGTCTTTCACTTCCTTCATTAGGTTTATTCCTAGGTATTTTATTCTTTTTGATGCAATTGTGAATGGAATTGTTTTTCAAATTTTTTAAATACATTTTTTTCCCCTTAAAATTAGTACTCCTTTGGGAAATGTTACTGCTTTTCAACTTTATAAAAGAAAAGTATTTTTAGTAGGATGTTTCATGTGTTTAGTATATTAGATTAGTGTTTTAGGTTAACAAAGTTGGTGATTTGAGTATACCCAAAAAGATTAAGAATACAATGAAAGGTTTTTTTAAATGCTAAGCAGGCACTTAAAATTTCTTTTTTGTTTTATTAAGGTAGTATTGATATACACTCTTATGAAGGTTTCACATGAAAAAACAATATAGTTACTACATTCACCTATATTATCGAGTCCCCCCTATACCCCATTGCAGTCACTGCCCATCAGTGTAATAAGATGCCACAGATTCACTATTTGCCTTCTCTGTGCTACACTGTCTTCCCCGTGATTCCCCACACCATGTGTACTAAACATAATACCCCTCAATCCCCTTCTCCCTCCCTCCCCACCCGCCCTCCCACACCCCTCCCCTCTGGTAACCACTAGTCCCTTCTTGGAGTATGTGAGTCTGCTGCTGTTTTGTTCCTTCAGTTTTGCTTCGTTGTTATACTGCACAAATGAGGGAAATCGTTTGGCACTAAGCACTTAAATTTTCTACTTAAATTCATCATTTTAGTATCTAAATTTTTTAAAAATTACTGAAACATATCATTTGGTAAGACAATCTGAAAATGCATAGGCACTTTGAAGTGCCATTTTGCCATAAGAAACTGAACAAAAATATAATTAGCTTTTATGTGGCACACCTATTAAAATTGGTCAAATCCATCTCAGTTCTTTGTAATTATAAAATTTCTTAGTTATAAAACTTGGTTTCATTCTTAAGGGCGTATTTTGGAGATTTATGATAGAAAATGAACTGCATGAAATAGAAGAGATTTTAATTTTACTCGTGTTGTCTTTCCAAGGCAGGCTAAGTCAAGTTACAGGGACTCCTGTCTCACATATGCCTCTTACATACCAATCACAGTGGCTCACAAATGTTTCCTTCACCCTCTCCCCTCAACTGTCACCTCACAAGTGCTTCCTCCCATGTACCCTTTCAGAGTTTTTTCCTCTCTTCCTCTCCTTCTTTACCTGCTGCCTCTTTACCTTCTTTACCCAGGCTCCCTAGTATTGTCTGCAGATAGTTACAAACTTTGACAAATGCAGTGAGGAAAAAAAAAGAGTATAATAGGGATACCTAATGTAATTGAGGATTTAAGGAGTTCCCCTGGGATGTTTAAGTCAACATTTAAAAGATGAATAAGAGTTGGCCAGTTTAAGTCTGGAAGGGAGAATGTCCCAAGTAGTGGGAGATGTGTGAGGAAAGAGCTTGGCTCATTCAAGGAACTGAAGGACAGCCACTAGGACTGGGTCTTAAGGAGTCATGGACCAGGTGGCCCAAAATGAGGTGGCATTCCTACAAATGTGTTCTTTAGAAGCCACATCATAGGCTTTTAAACTCTGTCCTAAGAGTGCTGGAGAGCCAATGAAGAGCATGCAAATACATGTATGTATATTTGAAAGCTCAGTCTAGCTGCAGTTAGAAAATTCATTTAGAGGAAGTAAGAACAGAAGCAGGGAAAGAAGCACAGTGGTGCAGCTGAGTGGTGATAGTGATTGGGCAAGATGGAGGGCAATGAAGAGACAAGAAGTGGGCCTTTGTTGCAGATAGTTTATAGGTAAGTGGAGAGGGTAAGGTGGGCGTAGGAGAGTGGGAGATGTCATGGGGAACTCCCAGGTTTCTGGCATGCATCATTAACTGAACTAGCAAAGATTGACTAGCAGAACAGCATAGTGGGGTTCAGCCTGGGATATGGAAAGTTAGAGAATGCCTGGAACACATCCTAGTAGACATTTCTAGGAAGCAGTGGATAAATGAGTGTGACCAAAAAAACAGCTGAGCTACAGAGAGCTGCTGGCAAGGTGTATAAGTAGGGAAGTGCAAATGCATTAAGGCTCTGGGCCAAACTCTTCAGAACCTTAAATTTAGAAGTTGGATAAAAAAAACCTGCCAAAGAGATTGCAAAGAAGCAGCCCAAGATGCAGGATAAAAATTAATAGTATATCCTGCCAGAGAATCCAAGAGATGAAAGAGAATAGTTTAAGAATGAGTTGGCAGCTGTTTTCAGTGCCACTGTGAGCGATCAGGTTAAGTAACATGGAATCAGTAGAAAAGTGTCCTTACAGCTCTTAGTTCTCATCTCCCAGCCTTTCATTTTACTTCCTGACCTGTTACATTAATAGTTATCTGTGACCCATTAGAATGCATGTTTCCTTATGAGCATGGTATGCTGCTCTTCATTCATTTTGCAGCATCCTCTAATGAGTTAAAAAGGAGATCGTAGCTTAAAAGTTAAGCCCAGAAGATGTCACCATCACTGTTGTGTGAAAGTAAGCTACTGAGAAATTACAAGGATTTTGGAAGCCTTTTCATTGAGTAATCTCTTTTGGACAGAATGGTGAAGAAGTACAATATGAAACTAGTCTACAAAAAAACATTTCTGGAATTCTATGAAGAAAAGATTAAGAACAATGAAAACAAAATGCTGTTAAAACGAATGCAGGCCCTTGAGGTAAGTATTTAGAGAAAGTATAAAAATTTAAGGTCATGGTAAACTTATTTGGCTGTTTCTGAGATTCCTTTCAAGGCCATGTAGACAGCCAATATTATATAAATTACAGGTTATTTATAACTACTCTAGACTCTTCTGCAGGACAGAGCTCAGTACAGAGACTTTCTGTGGTGGGTACTTAGGAAGTATTTGAATGAATTATTTGATGCTGTCATCAAATTCTGTTTTCCATATAATACTCTTTTAAAGTAGGATTTCTTAACCTCAGGACTGTTGGCATTTTGGACTGGATAATTCCTTCGTTGTTGGGGGGCTGTTCTATGCACTTAAGGAAGTTCAGCATTCCTGGCCTCTGCCCACTCAGTGCCACTAGCACCCCACCTCCAGTTGTGACAGCCCAGATGACTGCAGACATGGCCAAATGTCCCTTCAGGTGCAAAATCACCCCCAGTTGAGAACTACTTCCTTCCAGTAATGCACTTTGATTACATTAGTAATGTAAAACTTTGCTTGGTCAGGGTTCAAGATGAACTGATAGACCATACAATATAATTTTGTTCTTTGGTTACTGGCTAGTGAGATCTGGGTCTTTTAGACTGTGTTGTTGCTGTGACCTGCTTTAACTCCTGGACTTCTGTACTTCCCTGATGCCACAGTTAAGGTAGCCTACTCAAGCTTAAACAGTGTATTGATGAATTTTCCTTATGTCCTTTATTGGTGTTTAGTTGGACAGATTAAAATACTCAGCATTTCTGTTACTGATCAGCAGAATCATATTACCCAAATGGTCATTAAATTGTAGAGAGTTTATTCAGTTTTGGATTTTTTTCTAAGTACTTTAGATACTCAATAGTAAATTTAGATACTTACAAATAATAAATAAATACTCTTATTTATCCTCATAATTACTCCCATGAAGTAGCAAAGCAGCCACATTACAGTTTTAAATGGACAGTCTGAGGCTCAGGAGAAATGACTAGTTCAAGGTCACATAGCTATTAGCTTTCAGGTTTATTTCAGTGTTTATAGGTGGTCTTCAAACAAAGGTCTCCCACTGGAGTTGCATCCACAAAGCCCTGTCCACAGTTTTGAGTAGGAGGGTCCTCTTTAAATCTAAATGGTCTTTTGAAACCAATAATTACTAAAATGTTATGTTCTTCATTGGTTATATTTCCTATATTTTAGAATTAGGAATGCTTGTATTTGCTTTATGTTAGGAGGTGAGGCTTGTTTTTATTAGTTTTGAGGAAAGGAGAAAACTAGAAAAAGTGTGTGTGCATAAACTGCCGTGCATGTGCATGCCCTTAGTACATCATTTTTACTCCATGGTGCTCTGTGTACAGTAATCAGTTATTTATACTTTCTCTTAGTATGTAGGTAATTAATTGGTTTGTGTAACTTATTCAAAAATATATGTAGGCTGTGGGGAACAGGATAGCAGGGTCCCGTTCCTTCAAAGATTGATGGTATATTGAGGAGATCAACATACAAGCAAATAATTCAGTACAGTGTGAGGACTGCAGTAATGAAATATTCAAAGTGCAGTGCATATTTAAAAGGGCTGAAGAAAGTAAACTGTAAGAGTGAAGACAGAGACACATAAGAAGGGGATGTTTAAGGAAGCACTAAGAACTTTTCAGTATTTCTTTAGTGCAGTGGTTCTCCAGTCTTCCTTCTCTCCCAGTACTGCCCCTGGGGATAGGACCTGTCACTGTGGCTGTCCAGGGACATACATGAGCAGAAAAGTGTGTAGTTTGAAAAAGTCCTTTGGTTTTTCCTTCTTCTTCACCAAGTCACTTCTGCAGGCCTGTAAAGACTTTGAGCGGAAGAGGAATGACCCAACAAGAGTGAGAACATGTTACAACAGGAGGCAGAAAGAACAGTCAGAATCGTATTTCCTTAGTCCAGGTCAGAGATGTAAATGGGTCTGTTTTCTGATGTTTGCTATAAAAAAGTCCTTTCCTACAGCTGTCAGTGTTCAGCTGGCCCAGAATTTAAGCAAGAACCAGTAGAAGTTTGTTCTGCTTGCTGGAGTAGTGCAGCAGAGGGGAGGAAGAATGAAGAGACTTGAGCCAAGGGGGTGTACTTGTAAAGTCCTGACACTTGGTTCTTTTTTTTCACCTGAAAATAGTACTGGAATAGTAACTACTTTGAGAGAGACACGTAATAGGTTGTATGTATATTGGCAAATTTTGAAAAAGCAGTTTTGCAGCTTTATAAATCATGTGTTGTTTGGTCTTTTACAATTGCCGATAGAGGATAAGAACCAGACATCCAGTGACAGGCAAATAATCACATAGAGGAGTCTTATGTGTCCAACAGAGTAGTTTGGCGGTCATTCAAATTATAGTTTTGAAGCTTTCTGATACGACAAAACCACAAGATACGGTGTTGACATTTCAAAAAAAACTCAGCAATAGAAAGTGTTATTTCTTAAGTCCCTAGTGTTACGATGCGAAAAAAAGTAAAGTTGCTAGTGGTAACCGTATGGGAGTTCATAAAGCTAAATACTTTTAAACAGCAAACAAATAGCTAAACTTCTAATATCTGAGCTTTCTGCAGGATATTTATAAAGAAAGGGAGAAAAGAAGATAACAAAGTAGATATTTCTGGATCATTTTCTTAAAAATTTGTCAGGAAGATCTATGTCTTAAGTGTTTCCTTGCTAGCTGGTTTGTTGTAATGAGACAAAGAAAGGAATTACAAAGATTATATAATTTTTGTGGAGTAGGTGGCTGTGTTAAGCATTCTTTGTAATTCACTACGTTTTGATTTATGTATATAACCAAAAAAAATACTATACTTCATATTATAAATAGATTACTTAAAATGGATTAAAAATAGTGCTTGAGATAATTTGAATAAACATTTAGGCAGCATACCCTTCTAATACAGCATTTTTGGGGCCCTTCAGATTTTTGTGGAAATATGGAGACTGCTTGTGTTTTGGAGTCTGGAGTATTTATTGTCTTGAACTTGTAGTGTTCTCTGACAACTTGAGTTTTTCATTTATAGTATATCTAATTGCTGTTAATGCTTTACATGGCTATTAAACCATCATAATGTTCAAATTAATATTTAGCTCTTTTGATAATAACTTCCTTCAGCTTTGTGTTGTAACAGAAAAACCTGTGACAGGACAAATGCAAGGTTTGCTGCTAAGTGGTCCTTGCTGGTGATTAAACGATATAGTTTAGGCCAACTGTAAATATTCTAGGATTACAATTAAAGTTGACCATCACCACTGCTTCAATTAGAGGATTCCCTTCACCCATTTTTTTTTCCATATTTCAAAAGTATGTATAGTTTGTATTGTTAAAGTAATACTTAGGGACTATTGTCTTAGTGATTTTATTTCAGTGATTTAGTGTTCTTAATTGTGAATTGTGAATTTCATTGTAATATCTTAACTAGGAATTCATTTGATTCCCTAGCAATATCCTGCAAATGAGAATTCCAAACTTGCCTCTGAGAAGGTGGAGGACTATGAACATGCAGCAAAGTACATGAAGAACAGTCAAGTAAGGTTACCTTTGGTATGTTTTCATTTTTAACATATTTTATAGCCAATTTAGAAAAGCATATGTTATAGGGAAACTTCAGAAATTATTTCACTGGTTTTGAACAGTACTTGGGTTCACCTGAGTTACAGATCCAGATACAAATCAGTCCATTTGCCCTAAGTTATGATGACTTTTTATAATCTATAGGCTATAGATTAAAATGTACTTCATGAACTGTGAATAGAGTGATAGCTGAAGATGAGGAAAAAGTTAAAGGCTTGATTATATTCCTTGCTATATCATTTTATCTTAACCTAAGTGCTATTAACTCATGTGTTCCATAGGTAAAATTCAGGAGCTCATGAACTTAGATGGGAAAAAAATCCATCTTCATTTTCACTGACTTCTATGTGGAAGTTCACATTTTCTTTAATTATGGATGCAGCACTACCACAGTGGTATTAGCTGTAGCCATAACTCTGTCACAGATATTTTCATCATACATTTTGTTGATATCTTAAACTATTTACATTCATCACTTCTTCAAAAGGACAGTAATTACTAGAATTACCATTATTTCTTGTTAGTCAATGTATGTGCAGAAGCAGCACATATATTACTGTATCAAAGATTTTTTAAATATTTTGATAAGATTTTAAATATAATTTATATTCTTTGTATGATATGTAATTTATTTTGTGATTCCTTTTGTAAAAATATGAAAATCTTCGTCCTATAGTGCTATTTGATGTTTTGAGATAGGCTTTTCTTTTTTTCATTTTCCAAGTTAAAAACTTAAGATAGTTGCCTTTTCCAGTTGTACACACTTGGAATACCCTCTTTACACAAATTCACCCTTTTTGAGAATCAGCTGTTTAGAGAATTTGGCAGGAGGGCAAAAGTGGTAAGAAGGCAACGCTAAACATTAATCTTACTGATTTCTTCAGATCACAATATTCACAGTAAATTGTATGTTCAGTGAATTTAGGGTTGTTTGGGCACCTCTTTCCATTACTGAAAGAAGCATAGATGTACTTTCATATTTAATCTAAAATTTTCTTTCTTTCTTTGTAATTGTAGGGAACCTTAAGTAAATCAGAATGGGAAGCTACAAGTGAGTATATCATCTGTGTAGATTTACTGATATTTTCAAAGATTGTTTCAAAGTGATCATTAAAATCTGAAAACTTTAGAATTTTTCTGACATATTAGTTGTGTGTGTTTATGTTTAGAAACCCCTGTATGTATGTGTAATACCCCCTTTCCTTTCTTGCACAGCTGTTTAGTGCCAAGAGAAAATACATGCAAGATGTTCCTTCAGGTAGACTTCCACAAGCATTCTTAAACACTTTCATTGCCTGCTTGTTACTACTTAGCCATCTGTATATGATGTCTTTTCATCAGATTTCTATTGGGAATATGAGAACACGTCTATGGATTTTATATAAGTCTGGCCACTCTGATGTTGACAGTGAAGGCATAATAAATAATAGAACCTTTAGTGAAGTAGCAGTGAGCAGGATATTCTTGAGCACTGTGGGACTGGGCACAGGTATGGTATGGAGACATTCTGGAGTGAGTTATCTATCTTCCAAAGAGAAGTCAGAAGCCTGGCAAATCTGTGAAGTCCTGTGGTTCTTCAGCAGATAGGTGCTGAGGAAGTTAGCTGCCAGAGCCTCACTGTTAAGATGATGAGAATACCCTTATATGGTTGCCCTGTGGACTTAAAAGGTAGTTCCAACTGTTCATTTAAATGTTTGTTGATTATGTTGAAGGCACAGTGGTTATCAAAGAGAACCCATTTGATAAACATTGAGTATTACATTAAGTTCTGTGAGAGTGCTTTGGGAGGTAAAAAAGTAGACAAGTAAGGACTTGTGCCTTCCAGTGGAAGCAGACACAAATGCACTACTAGGCAAACTGTCTTAAGTGCTAAAGTTACTGTAATGGGGAAAATAGATCAAGGGGCATTATCATTAGTGAAAACTAATGAAATCTGGGAAATAACCATATTTGGTATTACTGAGTGTTTAACATGTACCCAAAGCACCACTGAAAGCTTTTCTTATGTTATAACTCATTTAATCCTCACAGCCTGTGAGTTGACTACTATTAGTTTTATCTCCTTTTCACAGATAAGAAAGCAATTAAATAACTTGACTAAGGTTGCATTGCTAACCCAGGTGATCCATACTCATGACCATGTCTCATGGAAGCCCGTGTGAAAGGAAATTTTCTTAGGATTTGGTGAATTACAGAGAGAGGAAAAGGAAAGACAGATTGAGCCAACATTTTGAGCCTATTTGTCTTAGAACATTAGTACCCTTACTAGAAATGGAAGTGGGGGTTATATAAGGGACATGATTTTCTTTGACAAACTGAGAAATGTGTGCATTGACTACCCATTGCATTACTTTGTTTAGAGGGGAGGTGAACCAGCTCTCTTAGATATCCTGCCAATCCCAAAGTACGATGTAAGGAAAACAACTTTGGGCAAAGGTCATGATGGTGGTACTAGCTGTAGTTTAGAACTGTATTTTTACATTAAATATAGACTTTAGAGATAACATACCAGTGAAGAATTGGATGGCACTCAGTTGAGGAAGAGACAGATTACGGATGTGAAAAGAGCATGAAAGGAGCAGTGGCCATATTGTACCAGGATCTACCATCTCGGGATCGACTAGTCTGCTGCTCTTTGGTGAATTGCATACACTCTTCTAAACTGGAGGGCTTCATGGGCTGGAGAACATCCTGCCTGATGTCACAGTCTAATAAGTGTAAGAAGCTATATTTTAAACTCCTAATAGTCTAATCATTAAGCGAGTATTACCAGAACTTGCTGCTCCTCTAGAAGATTCTTTAAATGTGATAGGACAGTAAAGAATTGTTGGTGATTTGCTTTTAGAATTGGTTCAAGATTTGTTTCTTTAAATCCCAGTTGAAATACCTGTGCAGACAGCATTTTATACAGTGCCTGAAACTTTCAGGAAGTTTGAGTTAGAAAGGAAAGAAAGAATTGGCGATTTGAACAGACTGCATCTTAGTGTTTTGAAATGATCCTATATTAGTGCAGGTCGGGACTGCCGTGTTGATTGCAGTAGGTATAGGTATGTTTGGGGTGGTTTGGCAGGGTTGGACTGCAGAAAGATAACATGGAGTATGCGGCAAGCTATGTGATACTGGCCTGTCCTAAGTCTTTTGACATCCTTGTGAATGCTGTAGACTGCTTTGCTTCCTTATCCTCTAGAAGAATCTCCAGTGTTGATACCACCCTGCTTGTTTTCTGTCCATCTGTCTGCTACATATCAGCCATATTTCATTTCCCTTGCAGGGAAATCGGGAACTAATAGGTAAGGAGCAGAGAGTAGCATGACCAAAGTAGTACTCCAAAAAGAATGGTATGGTACTCTTCGTTGGATCAGAAGGGCAGAAAGCTGGAGGATTGGGAGGCTATTTTGTGGTCTGCCATTGTTCATCTGTTCCCCGTTCCAAAGTTATCTCAAGGAGCATGGAGGCCAAATGACATGGCCTATTATCTTGACTCACTGCTTGAATGTCCTAGCACACACCTGAACATCCTTGTAATGTTTTAAGGATTTGTCATCTTTTCAGATATGTTCTTACATAATGTCTGTTGGTATCTTATGAAAATATATAGTAGAGTTTGAACTTAAGTGTGATTCAAATGGGGAACCAGAGGTGGATTTAGATGTCTTTGAGTGAACACACATCAAAGCAGGTAACCTTATTTAAGTTGCTGGATTCATGCAGGAATATCACTGTTGGGGCCAGATAAAGAATGTCTCAAAGAATCCATGATAATGGGGCTCGGGCTCAATCTCTTTACCAGGCCTTACAACACAACAGTTAAATAATTGGATGGATTTTACTGTGCTCCATATGTGTGTTCCTTAAAATTGTTCTTAATAGATTTTTATTTTTTGTTTTTTATTTTCCTGAATAGAAAACTTAGGAGTACCACTGTCAGTAGTGCTCCTAGCAGTGCAGTTGTCTATCTCTCATGCTCCAGGTGAAAAGAATTATGTCATACAATTTTTCTTTGCTTTCATTCTTTCGATTTTTCTTAATCTCAAACTGTTTTAGAGATATTTAGAGCTGTTGAATTGGTTTTCTCACAGGCTATATCACTCAATATTACAGTAGGTTGATATTTGTGTTCATGTAAACATATAGTTCTGGACCTGCTTAAATGTCACTCAAAATAGTTGAGGGATTTAATGGGATTTTTTTCCTCTTCAAAAGCTGCTGGAGAATTTTCACCAAATTACGAACAGGACTGAGATGTTATTCTGTTCACCCTGAGGATGTGAGAAACCAAGCTCTAATTTTTATTTTCTTTTGTTTTTAGGTATTTACTTGGTTTTTGCATTTGAGAAACAGCAGTGAGCACATGTGCAGTAGTACGAGAGCAGCTGTGTTCCACCTTATGCAGATCTGAATGATCCATCCTAGATTTGACAACTTTCTGTTTATTTTAATTGTCCTAAATGTGCAGGATGCAGCAGGAAAATGCCAGTGTATAAATTCAACATTTGCTGTCTTTGACAGATGAACTTTTGTGTGTGTATATAAGACTGAATTGGGACCTTTGTCTTTAAAAATCTATTTTTAAGTAAGTAACATTCTAAGAACTCCATCTGCCTTTATTCTCTTAGCTCATAACAATTATGACTTGTTAAAGACACAGAACTCTTTGACAGAACTCTGATTTGTTCAATGTTTGTTTACAGTATTAAATTTATTGCAATTGTAGAATTGATGAGGGAGCATACTGGTTTGTGGGGCTGGGGTGTGTGTGCTCATTTCCATAGTTTTGTTATATAGTGTGTTTCAAGGTTAAATGGATTGCATTCTGTACAATTGAATATAAGTGTTCAATATATATTGCTAAAGTTATAAGTTTAAAACTAAATTTTAGATGGTCATAAAAGTTATTTACCTAGAATTTTGGCCAATTATTACATTTCATTATAAGTAATAACTACTTTACTTGCTAATATGATGCATTTCTGGAACTGGATAGAACATTTCAGAGGCCAGCATAGAATTGTTTTGGATTTTGGAGGCTTTCTTTGAAGAATGTCCTACCATAGCAATTAATGTTTCTAATTATCAAGAATGTAGTTAGACAGATTGGCCTTTCTTTATTGAGTAAAATGCCATAGTTCTTTTTCTCAAGATTTAATGAAAACCTCTCTCATGTGAACATGTTGCACATTTTCCTCAGATTTATATGTGGTATGGCCGCAGGAGGATGCGACTATGAAGGAAGCCTGCAGATAGACTCTGATGAATTCTCTCTGAGGTTAGCTGTCAGTTACTGGCACTATGTGCTATAGGTCCATTACACACTTTTGCCCAAAAAGCAGCAGTTTCTCTTGTTCTTCTGTTAAAACGTGGACTTTGCACAGTGTAAGATCCAGCAGCTCATCACTAACTAGAATTCTATTTGCCATTTCAGAACAATTACAGTTGTCAGCCTGGCCTCTTGCTTGAGTTCTTCCAAAACTGACACCTAGGTGAACTATTGTCCTTACTTTACATCACCATTTAGAAAATGTGGCAGTTTTTAGGTGTAGTGAAAAACTTAGCAAAGCAGAGCAATTATTGCATATTCTTTTAAAATTAAATCACTTATCGACTGCATGGTTTTAAAAGACATTACTTTATTGAATTATCCAAAGTACTTGTTTAAAAATTGTAGTCTCTTATTCATTTATATACGTTAATTGTTCATGGTGTTAGAATAGCAGATCTTTTAGAAAGAGAACACAGGTTACCTACTTTTTGTTCCTTCTGCAACCTGTCGATACCCAGTTTGCAAGTTTGGAGTTACTAGTTAACAAAAATTCAGGGTTTTTTTGCCTTAATGGTTTTTTGTAAGTCATTTGGGGAAATAAATAATAGTACTTCTTACTGTGGTGGCTGCCATTAGCTAACTAAGATTTGTTAATGGTGCTGGGATGGAGGGGATAGTGAGCTTTTACTGTTACATATATTTCCAGGTTCATTGTAGTTCTGCTGGACATGCCAGTAAGTATTTTGATTGTTCAATAGAGTATGAAAGCTGTATTATTTTCTATCACTATTCTCATTTAATGGTCTTAGCTAATCTTAAGCAAGTAATACAACATATTTTTAGCTGCCTCCTGCTCATTCCACTCCATGAATGATTTGGGGGAGAGAATCCCCCAGAGGCTGGAGTAATTGGTAGTAATACAAAACAGAGAAAAGGAAGCTGGAGTCCCTAGGGCTTCCAGTGGGTAGAAAGGAGCAAAAGGAGCCCAAATGTACCATGCAAGGCTCTGGGGACTGTGTGAGCTGTGTGTGTGCAGAAGGGGTGCAGAACCATGCTTGGATGATGCCCTTTCCTTTGACCTCGGTTGGCCTCATTTCCTTTTCTGTTCTTTACTCTTTGACGTTTCCTTGTTATAATTAAGTGGGAAGTGACTGAAGAAGAACAGTTAGGAAAAGACAGTCCCTACCCACCATCTCCCATCACCAAGGTAAAAGCTCTACACATAATATGCAGTCTATGTGTTTGGTGATTTTTCCATTCAAGACTTGGAGTAATTGTTATGAAAGGGGCCTGGCTTTCCCTGTTGGGTCATTGAAGTAAGTGGTTCATGGTAGTGACTACAGGGCATTCCCAGACCTGCCATTCAGTGTGTCCTTGGTGAGAGTGGAAACGAAGATCAAGTCAGTCACTTGTGGACAGACACCACCTAAGATTGGGAGGATTGATTTGGGAGCATGTCTGGATTCTAATATAACTAAAACACTCAAATTGAATTCTTTGGGCCTAGAATAAGGGAAGGCACAATGTAGCCACAGTGTTCATGGAGAGAGAAACTAGCCATTTCCATCTGCATCCAAATGGGAGGTGTTTGGTGCCCAGTTTCTAGTGTGACTCCCCAAAGAAGTTTGCCTTCAGGGAGAGAAGGCATTGATTAGAGACTTCAACTTTTTTTTTTTAATATAATTTGTTTCATTATCATTAATTTACAATTACATGTGCAATATTATGATTATTCAACTACCCCCTTCATCAGGTCCCCCCCCACCAACCCCTTTACAGTCACTGTCCATCAGCGTAGTGAGATGCTATAGAGTCACTACTTGTAGAGACTTCAACTTTTACCAGCTAGTCTGTGTCATCACTTTAAAAGGTAGATTACCAATACCGAGTCCTAGCCCACCACCTCCCCAGACCTGGAAATGGAACACATGATTGCTGTATGAATTTGTGTCACAGCATTAAAAGAGCATCAGAGCAGAGATGTACAAAGCAGCGGACTTTGAGGCAGGGTATGTATGCTGTTGATCGCCAGTGGGGGGCAGAACAAGCCTTGCCAGTTCTTAGACATCCAGATCTCCAGTCCTATTAGCTCTCCACGGAGCTTATTTTTCAGCCTTTCTTAGCTGATTGCCAGCCATTATGTTATTTTGATGTATCTTCAGATACCTTTCTCATAAAGATTTGGCTGCTTCTGTGGGTCTGTCTACAGGGAGAAAATGCCAGTGTGAATATTCTAGGTACTGAACTTCCCATTGTTGATGAATTCTTTGTTGTCTACCTCAGGCTTTGTATCATGAGCCAGTCACTGTTAAGGCCCTGGGTCTTCAAAGTAGAGGTCAGGTACAGGGACAAGGGCACTATAATAAAAGTTTACCAAAACGCCTGTGGTGGTTTACTGGCCTTTGGTAAAATAGGAAGCATATGATGTAACCACCTCCCTAGATGCTGTTATGTCAAAATACTGTACACCTGGTAAGTTTCGTTTCCCACCCTCTGACCGAAACATTCCTGATTCTCTGAAGGCAATGGATGCAATGGCTGCTACTTACTTAGTGATAGACTTTTTAGCAGGTATAGCAGGTATATATGGGACTGGGCTGGGGAACAGCCAGCACTCCACCTCATGTCCTCAGTTTGTCCTCTGCTCCCATTCCAAGGCCCTGAGGCATGTGTGCCTGCTCTTCACTGCAATACTTAGCATATGTGGGAGTCTCAGGAGTACTCCTCAGTTTCCCTGGGGAGACCTGGGGTCAGTCCCAAAGCCTGCTGCTCCTTACTTATCTTGGAGACAGCATACCTTAGATAAAGCCATGCTGACAGCTAACATTTATTAAGCTCCAACTTAATATCATTTTTCTAAATGTTTTGTGTTAACTCATTTAGATTCTTATAATAGCTGTATGAGGTAAGCACCATTACCCCTATTTTAATAATGAGGGAACCAAGGCACACAAGAGGGAAGGAATCATTTCTTCAGTCTGAGTTGGTAATCCAGGCAGAGGTGTTTTTTGTTGAAGTGTAATGTACAAACAAGTCCATGATTTTTCACAAATGGAGCACATGTATAATCAGCATCCCAATCAGTAATATTACCAGCTCCCAGAAGCCCCCCTTGCTTCCTTCTAGTTACTACCTCCCAAAAGGTAACCACTAACCTGACTTGTAAGAGCATAGATTGTTTTGTCTGTTTTTGGATATCATATGAATGAAACCAAACAATATGTGTATTCTTTTATATCTGGCTTATTTGCCCAACATTATGTTTGTTAGATTTTTGTTGCATGTATTTGTTCCATGCTTCCCATGGCTGTATAGTAATCCATTGTGTTAATAAACCACATATTTATCTGATGGATGTTTTGTTCATTCCCAGCTTGGGAACTGTCAGTAGTAACACTGCTTCAAATATTCCAGTACATGAATTCTAGTGCACATAGGTACCCATTTCTGTCTAGGAGTGGAGTTGCCAGGTCACAGTATATACATTATACTCAGCTTTCTGGATATTGTCAGTTTTCCAAATTTACAGTTGCTCCACATATTTGCCAACAATCAGCCTTTTTCTTTCTGTTCTGGCAGGCATTGTGGGTAAAACTGCAATATTTCCAGAACCTCTCACCTGGCCTTAGTGCATCTCCATATCAGTTGTTTCCAAGGGTTGGAGAGTAGTCCATCTCCATATCAGTAGGTGATTACAAGGGGGAACGAGGGCATATCTAGGCTGGAGCGGTAGGATGGGGTCCCTTTTTACAGCCAGGTCACAAGAGACATGGGCAAGCAGAAGTGGATGACTGCTTGTAAGCAATAAATGAGTTTCTCCCACTTTATTTCTCCCTTTGATTTCGGCTTCAAAGGTTATTTGCCCTGGGCTAGGAACATACATTCCCCGCCCCCCGCCCTGTGAAGTTACACCTGGAGGTAGTTGCTAGTGCCTCTGAACCCAAAATCTGTCTTCGTGGGTGCAACGCTTGGGCAGGCTGCCACTGGAGATGGTGGTGAGATACACAGAAACCCACCTGTGGGTGGTCAGGAGGCCCTGGTGGCTGCTGTGGTGGGGAGTGATGACTCACGCCCCCTCTGGCAGTGGTGGTGGATGGCGCGGCTTCACCAGGAACCCCTGTTCATGTGGCTTCCAATTGGGGAGCGCCTAGTGGGAAATTGATTTAGGAAAAAGCACCTCCTAGGTGAGTGGGCCCTTGGAGACACCAGAAGCTGTGGAATTAGCCCTCCGTGAGATAGAAGACTGCTTAGAGGCCCTGAGTAGCTGTGTAGCATTGCGGATTTTGGGAATGTTTGTTTCTTGAAATAGTGGAAAGGGTTTTTGAGGGGAGAGAGAGACACTTTGACATTGCTTGGAGGAGCTGGGCAATGACATCTGGGATGTCCTTAAGAAAAGCAGTTATTGAGAAGACAGGTTGTGCTACTGGAAGATACGACTGCAGCGAAGAGGCAGAAAGAGAATCTGTGTTGCAAGAGACCATGGGGGAGGGGGAAGAAATAGCATTGCCTTCAGCCCCGAAGATAGTAGAGGACATGTTGGGGAAATACGACGGGGTGGAATGGAGAGCAGAACTGTTCCTGAGGTCACCGACTGAAGCACCAGACTCTCCCATACTAATGGCCCGCCAGGTTGTAAACAAAGTAAAAACACAACAACCTTGGGCTCCTCGGGAAGAAGCCACCCCCTCCCCAGGTTGTGGAGTGCTCCATGCTCTGCCCCTCTACCCAGGATGAGCTGGTGGACATGAGCATTTGGTTTCAGCAGAAGCTGTTGGAACCTCTGCCTACATGGCATTTGAGTCTCTGGGATATGGGGGTAGAAAACATGGTTACATTGGCTTCTGAAACAAGTAGACTGGCTTCCCTGATGATTCACCCTTCCCTCTGGCAGTGGTTGCAAAGTGTCCATCACACCTCAGGGAATAAGGCACTTCTGGAATGGCTGGCAGCTGCCATCAGGGCAGTTTGGCCTAATCAGGGTGATTTATACTTACCACTAGCTTGAAAATGTATGCAGAGCTCCAGAAGGTGTTACAGGAGTTGGGCATGAAAAATATCATCTATAATATGGACCTCCAGGGCCCTGATGAGGAGTTGTTTACTATAGGAATGAGAAATCTGGTGCTCCATACAGTTCCCCTATCTCGCTTTGGCTCCCTAGTGACTATTCCTGCCCCCCAAATAGGGCAACCTATAACTGAGGCTACTTGTACTTTAGCAGATCTGGGGGAGGTTGAAACAATATGAGTGGCAGAAGGAAGAATGGGCTACAACTGAAAGGAGAGGTGCAAAGGGCCCCATGGAGGTCTCGAGGACCCAGATGTGGGTTAATTTGATAAAGGCTAGGTAGTAAAATAAAAATTTGATGGGCAGCCCAGTAGGATCTTGTTAGAACTGTGGCACAGTTAAAATCAGAACAGCAGTTCCAGTTGCTGAGGTCCAGAACACAGAAGCCAGATGCAAAGCCCCATGTCTGGCCTATGTCCCTGAAAGACTTCCTGAGGGATAGTACCTAGGCTCCACCTAGGCCTCACCCCCCCAGGAGGATGACTGGGCATCGCGGTTTTACTGAGGGTGGGGGCCAAGGCCCCCACCTTGAGGGACATAGTGGGGACTGGAGGCCACATGTAGAATTAGCAATTCACTGGTTACCCGTGAATGTACAACGTGTCCTGGCACTGATACAGGAGCTGAATGCTCTCTGATTTATGGCAACCTTGAGTATTTTTCTGGGCCCCCTGCTGTGATAGATGGCTATGGGGGTAAGGTAATTAGAGTGAAAAAAGCCCATATCCCATTGGGGATAGGGTGTTTACCCCCAAAGGAGTATACTGTGTACATTTCTCCCATCCAGAAATATATTTTGAGGGTACATACATTGCAGGGCCTGTGGTTACAGACCACTGTAGATGAGTTCAGACTGAAGGTACATGTGGTAAAAACAGTTCTATGGGGACATGCTAAGCACCCTGCTGTAGCTCTACCTGTACCTCAGTGGGTGACAAATACTAAGCAGTATAAATTGCCTGGGGGGCACAAGGAGATTGGAGAAACTACAGGAATTGGAGAAGGTGGGCATCATAAAGCCCACTCATAGTCCTTTTAATTCCCTGGTGTGGCCAGTGAAAAAGTTGGACTGCTCCTGACATATGACCTTGGATTACTGGGAATTGAATAAAGTCACACCCCCTTTGCATGCTGCTGTCCCTGTATAGCAGCCCTTATGGACACCCTCAGTCATGAATAGGGATTTATCATTATGTTGTGGACCTTGCTAATGCTTTCTTCTCTATTGACATAGCACAGGAAAGTCAGGAAGATGTTGCCTTCACATGGGAAGGCCGGCAGTGGACATTCACTGTCCTTTCACAGGGATACATCCACAGTCCCACCATTTGTCACAGAGTTGTAGCCCAGGACTTGGCCACATGGAGGAATCCACAAAGGTGCAGCTGTATCACTACATTGATGATATAGCGCTTATGTCTGATTCTCTTGCAGATTTAGAAGGGGCAGTTCCTAGACTGCTGCAACATCTACAAGAGAGAGGATGGGCTGTGAACAGCACCAAGGTCCAGGGACCTGGTTTGTCAGTAAAGTTCTTGGGGGTTGTCTGTTCACTTAAAACTAAAGTTATTCCTGTAGCAGTCATAGACAAGGCCCAGGCTTTCCCTACCCCTACCACTGTGGCAGTATTACAAGACTTTTTGGGTGTTTTGGGCTACTGGAAAGTGTTTATCCCGCACTTGGCACAAATTCTGAAGCCCTTATACAGGTTGGTATGAAAGGGCATCAGGTGGAACTGGAATGAAACATGGAGCTGCTTTTATTGCTGCTAAGTGAGCAGTCAAAGCCAAACAGGCCTTGAGTGTAATGGACTCATTAAGGCTCTGTGACCTAGATGTTCATGTAAGCAAAGACGGTTATGGATGGGGCCTTTGGCAACAGCTTGAATGGATTCACCAGTCTATTGGGTTCAGGTCCCAACTATGGAAAGGAAGCAGAGGTCTGGTACACCTTAATAGAGAAGCAACTGGCTGCTGTGTACCATGCCTTGCTGACCATGGAGCCCATCACTGGAAAAGCTCCGGCCAAGGTAGTAACTACCTATCCCATCATGGGGTGGGTGTGAGACTGGATCCAAAGTCTATGAAGTGGCATGGCACAGATGCCTACACTGGCCAAATGAGGTGCATATTTACAGCAGTGTAGTGCCCTTTCTACTAGCCCCTTAAGTGGAGAACTCCAGTGCTGACTGGGGCCAGTGACCTATACCAGTGGAAAGCAGAAGAACTTGCTTTGAGCCATTGGTAGCCAAGAGTCCTTATCAGGAGGGAAAAGCCCCTATGCCTGAAGATGCTTGGTATACACATGGCTCTAGTCATGAGCGGCTCCACAGTGGAGGGCTGTGGCTTTCCATCCTAAGACTGATTAAATATGGGTAGAGGACAGAGAGGGGAAGAGCAGTCAATGGGCTGAGTTGCAGGCAGTATGGTTCGTGATCATCCAGGAACCCTTCCTTATATTTGTCTGCATTGACAGCAGGGCCTTCTATCAGGGCTTGACCCTGTGGCTACCAACATGGTAACATGCCAATGGGATGGTTGGTCACTGGCCCTTTTGGGGGCAAGAGTTGTGGCAAAACCTATGGGCCTCTAGTCAGACTGATAGTTGCTGTATATCATGTAACTGTCCATTTTCCTTTGGCATCCCCAGGGAATGATGAAGCAGACACATTGGCCCAGATGCGTTTGGTAGAAGGAAAGCTTTAGCCTAATGGTTACATCAGCAATTGTTGCATGTGGGGCAAAAGACAATGTGGTCTGTAGTCCATTGCTGGGGCTTGCCAATGACCTTTGAAAAAGTCAGTAGAGCTTGGAAGGCTTCCATTGTGTGCTCTAAGAAGGACTTACGCTGAGTCCCACAGCAACATGTGACAATAGTAAAGGGGGAGATTCCTTACAATAGTAAGGTGGCAGATTTGCTATATTGGGCCTCTGCCCATATCAGAAGGCTATCAGTATGCCATGACTTGCGTGGACACAGCTACTGGGCTGTTGGCTGCTTTTCCTGCATGTTGTGCATATCAGCAAACTACCAAAAGGGACCTAGAGCTTCTTTTTACAGCCTATGGCTGGCCGCAGGTAATTGAGAGCGATCAAGGCACCCACTTTACTGGACATGAGTTACAATAATGGGTGCAGCAATTAGGAATAAAGTGGAAGTTTAATGTACCATATAACACTACAGGAGCAGGCATGATAAGGTACAATGGTGTGTTGAAATCTGGCCTGAAGTTTGACACCAATAGTCTACGGATCTTGTCACTTCGCTTATGGACAGTGCTACACCATTTGAATGAGAAGCCCGAAAAGGAGCCTTGAGTCCTGTGGACATGCTAACACACATTGCTGCCTCTCCTATACAACTGTATGTGGAAACCAAGGAGGAGTTACTGAAGCTAGAATATGGCCAGCAGAGCAACATCCTGCTGCCAGCCCCAACTATGTTAAACTCTGGAGACTGTGTTGAGTGGATGTGGCCCTGGATATTCTGACACCTGGATCAACGATGGCTGGCCCTTCTGGCACCTTGGAGAAAAAGTCTAGAAGCTGGTCTCCTGTGTGTTCCTGGAGTAAATGCAAAATGGCCCCCAGCAATCATGGTAGTGCACACAGAATGGCTGGGAGGTAAGGGCATCTTATGGGGAATTTTTGTTTTATCTTTATGGCCAGTGCATATACCTCCTGTAGTACTATATATTGACCCATCTGTAACTCCCACAGGGAGTGGGGTGAAGGTCTGGTATACTAGGCCAGGATGAGATCCCAGTCCTGTCACTGTCCTATCACAGGACCACTCTCTTGCATGCATCCTCTCTGATGGACAAGATTTTCCTATGCTGGTGTCATTAAATCATATACCTTATCACCCTTAATTATTTTCTTCTACAGTCCCTGTGGCCTGGACTCTACCCTGGCTGCAGCTGCTGTTGGAAGATTGCTTTGAACTCCCTACGCATTCAACTACTGGCGCCAGTGGAATGGGTGAGCTGTGGACTTAATCTGTACAGGACTTTGAACTAGCTGCTATTAGTCTGGTAACACTGCTTCAGTTTTCTTGCACAGGGGCCATTGCAAAAGATGGGGAGTGAGTAGATTATGAAGCGAGATACCGGGAGGGGTGGGCTATGGGTAAAATTGCAATATTTACAGAATCTCTAGCATGGACTTAGTGCATTTCCATATCAATAGGTGCTTCCAAATGGTGGAGAGAAATAGTTCATTTCAATATCAATAGGTGATTACAAGAGGGAGCAAGGGCATTTCTGGACCTGAGAGGTTGCATGGGAACACTTTTTGCATCTGGGTTGCAAGAGACATGGGCAAACAGAAGTGTATGACTGCTTGTAAGCAATAAATGGGTTTCTCCCACTTCTTCCTGTGACTGATTACAGCTTCAAAAGTTATTTGCTTGGGCTGGGAACATATTTTCCCCCCAGAGGTACAAACATGTAGTGGTGTAATGGTGGGTTTAATTCTATTTCACTGATTATTAATAGGATTAAGAAATTTTCATGTGCCCTAATACCAACACCAGGCAAAGACAACACAAAAAAAGAAAATTACAGACCAATAACCCTGATGAACATAGATGCAAAAATAGTCAACAAAATATTAGCAAACTGAATTCAAAAACACATCAAAAAGATCATCCATCATGATCAAGTGGGATTTATTCCAGGGATACAAGGATGAAATAATATTCCAAAATCGGGATGCAAGGATGATACAGTATTCCAAAATCCATCAACATCATCCAGCACATCAACAAAAAGGACAGAAACCACATGATCATCTCGATGCTGAAAAAGCATTCGACAAAATTCTGCATCCATTCGTGATAAAAACTCTCAACAAAATGGGTACAGAGGACAAGTTCCTCAACATAATAAAGGCCATATATGACAAACCCACAACCAACATCATACTTAAAAGCAAGAAGCTGAAAGATTTTCCTTTACGATTGGGAACAAGACAAGGATGCCCACTCTCCCCACTTTTATTCAACATAGTTCTGGAGGTACTAGCCATGGCAATCAGACAAAACAAAGAAATAAAAGGCATCCAGATTGGCAAGGAAAAGGTTAAACTGTTATTCTTTACAGATGACATGATATTGTACATAAAAAAACCTAAAGAATCCACTCCAAAACTACTAGATCTAATACCTGAATTCAGCAAAGTTGCAGGATACAAAATTAATGCACAGAAATCTATTATATTCCTATACACTAACGGTGAACTAGCAGAAAGAGAAATCAGGAAAACAATTCCATTCACAGTTGCATCAAAAAGAATAAAATACCTAGGAATAAACCTAACCAAGGAAATGAAAGACCTATACCCTGAAAACTACAGACACTCATGAGAGAAATTAAAGAAGATACCAATAAATGGAAAGACATCCCATTCTCATGGATAGGAAGAATTAGTATTGTCAAAATGACCATCCTGCCTAAAGCAATCTACAGATTCAGTACAATCCCTATCAAAATATTGACAGCATTCTTCAATGAACTAGAGCAAATAGTTCTAAAATTCACATGGAACCAAAGATCCCAAACCGCCAAAGCAATCCTGAGAAGGAAGAATAAAATGGTGAGATTATGCTCCCCGACTTCAAGCTCTACTACCAAGCCACAGTAATCAAGACAATTTGGTACTGGCACAAGAAAAGACTCATAGACCAATGAAACAGAATAGAAAGCCCAGATATAAATCCAAGCATATATGGTCAATTAATATATAATAAAGGAGCCATGGATATACATTTGGGTTAAATGACAGCCTCTTCAAGAACTGGTGTTGGCAAAACTGGACAGCTACATGCAAGAACTGGATTATTGTCTACCCCATACACAAACTAAACTCAAAATGGATCAAAGACCTAATGTAAGTCATGAAACCATAAAACTCTTAGAAGAAAGCATAGGCAAAAATATCTTGAATATAAACATCAGCAACTTTTTCCTGAATGCATCTCCTCGGGCAAAGAAAACAAAAGCAAAAATGAACAAATGGGACTACATCAAGCCCAAAAGCTCTGTAAGGAAAGGACACCATCAGCAGAACAAAAACAAATCATCCTACAGTATGGTAGAATATATTTGTAAATGACATGTCTCACAAGGGGTTGATATCCAAAATATATAAAGAACTCACATGCCTCAACACCCAAAAAGCTAATAACCCGATTAAAAAATGAACAGACACTTCTCCAAAGAAGAAATTCAGATGGCCAGCAGGCACATGAAAAGATACTCCACATCACTAATTATCAGAGAAATGTAAATTAAAACTACAATGAGATGTCACCTCATACCAGTTAGGATGGCCAACATCGAAAATACTAGGAACAACAAATGCTGGTGAGGATGCGGAGAAAAGGGAACCCTCCTACACTGCTGGTGGGAATGTAAACTAGTTCAACCATTGTGGAAAGCAGTGTGGAGGTTCCTCAAAAAACTCAAAATAGAAATACCATTTGACCCAGGAATTCCACTCCTAGGAATTTACCCAAGAAAACAGGTTCCAAGATTCAAAAAGACATATGCATCCCTATGTTTATTGCAGCACTATTTACAATAGCCAAGATATGGAAGCAACCTAAGTGTCCATCAGTAGATGAATGGATAAAGAAGAGGTGGTTCATATACACAGTGGAATACTATTCAGCCATAAGAAAGAATCAAATCCTACCATTTGCAACAACATAAATCAAGCTGGAGGCTATTGTGCTGAGTGAAATAAGTCAGGCAAAGAAAGACAAATACCAAATGATTTCCCTCATTTGTGGAGTATAATCAACGAAGCAAAACTGAAGGAACAAAATAACAGACTCACAGTTCCAAGAAGGGACTAGCGGTTACCAAAGGGGAGGTGTTCGGGAGGGTAGGTCGGGTGGGAGGGAGAAGGGGATTGAAGGGTATTATGATTAGTTCACATGGTGTGAGGGAGGTCATGGGGAAGACATTGTAGCACAGAGAAGACAAGTAGTGATGCTGTGGCATCTTACTACACTGATGGATAGTGACTGCAATGGGGTATAGAGGGGATTCGATAATATGGGTGAATGTAGTAACCACATCGTTTTTCATGTGAAACATTGATAAGAGTGTATATCAATGATACCTTAATAAAAAAATTTTTTTTTATGTGCCTATTGGCCTTTGTCCTCTCGTGAAATGTCTGTTCAAGTTCTTGTCTATTTTTCTGTTGGGTGGACTGTCTTTATTCATAGAAACTTGTTGGATTTTAAAAATTATTTATTTTGGACACAAGCCCTTTGTTAAATGTATTGTGAGGTGTACTTGATGAAAAGAAGTTCTTAATAATAATTTATTAATATTGTCCTCATAGTTGCCATATTTTGCTTAAGAAATGTTTGCCTAGTGCAAGATCATGAAGATGTTCTATTTTCTTCTAAAATCTTTTTTGTTTTACCTTCTACTTTTAAATCTGAAATCCCACTAATATTTGTTAATAGTGTAAGATGGGGGCTTAAGGTACAAATTTTCTGTTATGGATTTTCAACTGTCCTAGCACCATCTATTGTGAAAAGCCATCTTCCTCACTAAACCAGTTTTCACCTTTGTCATGTATAAGTTTATCATGTATGTATGTGTTCCTGGACTCCATTCTCTTCCACTAGTTAGCTTGCTTACTTTGTACCAATATCACACTATCTTAACTATTATCTTTGTAATGGATGTTGATATCAATAACAGGAGATAAATGGAGCTTTAGCTTATTAATTGAGTTAATTGAACAAAGTGACGAGTGGTACATAGAGATAAATAAGCAGGAGTCAGAAGAAATCTGGATATTATTCTAAAGTCAGTGGAAAGCCATAGAAGATTATATGAGTGAGGTAATGTATTTTAAGTTTTTAAAAGACAACCCTGAGCAGCAAGGATATAAGGCTTAACAACCCTGTCAACCAGCTTAACCTAAATGTCTTCTCTGGAACATCTCACCCTACAGCAGCAAAACAGTCAGTCTTTTTAGGCATAGACTGAAATATTCTCCAGTAAGCCATAGAAAATGTCAATAAATTAAATTTTATTTTAAAATTGATATAAAATTAAATCACAGAAAGTATTTTGTATTAAAATCATAAAAGGTATTTTTATGACCACAGTAGAATTAGTATTAAAATACTAATTTCTGACCGCATGCAAAGTATTTTGTATTAAAATCATACAAAGTATTTTTATGACCACAGTAGAATTAGTAAAACAGTAGAAGGAAATTTGGGAAATCACAAATATTTGGAAATTAAACCTTAAAACTTTGTAACAACCCATTAGTCAAAGAAGAAATCATAGGGAAAATCATAAAATCTCTGAGCTGAATGAAAACATATTAGGATGTATGGGATGAAGCTAAAACAGTGCTTAGAGGAATATTAATAGCTGTTAATACCCATACTGGGAAAGAAAAAAAATAATCTTAAGTCAATAAACTAATAATATTCCACTTAAGTAAGGAGGAGTGGGGAGGGAGGGTAAGCAAACAAAACTCAAGGCAAGAAGAAAGGAGGAAATAAAGATCAGAGTAGAAATCAGTGAAGTAGAAGACAAACAGAGAATATCAGTGAAATAAAAAAATTAGTTCTTTAAAAGGAACAAAATTGACAAAATGTTAGCTAGACTGAGTATGAAAAAAATAAGTTACCAAAGTGAGAAATGAAAAAGAATTCACTATCAAATACATAAAATTTAAAGAAATTATAAGGAATAATGTGAACAATTTTATGTCAACAAGTTAGCTTAGATGAAACAGATCAATTCCTGCAAAGACAAAAGGACCCAAAATACTGACACTGACTCAAGAAGAAATCTGAATCAAAAAGAGCATCTGGAACAGTAAAGAAATTGAATTAGTACTTTAAAATCTTCCCACAACGAAAAACTCTGAGTCAGCTGGTTTCAATGGTGATATTTATGACATATTTAAGGAATAAATATTACCAATCCTTCACAAACTCTTCTAGAAAATAGAGGCAGAGGGAACACTTCCCAACTTGGCCTAAGAGGCTAGTATTTTCCTTGCACCAAAGCCAGGAAAAAACATTACAGAAAACCTAAAGACCAATATTTCTTACGAATGTAATTACAAAAATCCTTAACAAGATATTAGGAAACAAATCCAACGCATATAAAAAGGATTATACACCATGATTAAATACAACTTATTCCAGTATTGCAAGTGTGGTTTAACATCTGAAAATCAATTAACATAATACCCCATATTAATAGAATAAACAAAACCACAATATTGGTTAAGTAGACAAATCATTTTACAAAAATCCAACATGCCTTCATGATAAAACTCCACAAATCTGGAATAGAAAGAAGCCTCTTTAGCCTGATCAGAGATATTTATAAAACCTCACATCTAACATTATAATTATGAAAGATAAAATCAGAAATAAGGTAAGGATGTCCACTCTCACCACTTACATTTAATTTTATACTGGAAGGACCACCCAATGTAATCATGGAAGAAAAAAGGCATCCAGAAAAGGGAGGGTGAAACTGTCTTTTATTTGCCAACTATAAGTAGGAAATCTGAAAAAATCCACACAGAAAAATAAACACTATGAGTTCAGCAGTTACATGAGAAAAGATCAATTTAACCAGAAAAGACGGTGGAGTAGGAAGACAAGGTGGAAACCTCCTCCCAAAAACACATAAAAGAAGAAAACAGCAAATAAAACTAACCCTGAAAATGACCCGAAGACTGCAGAATAGACCACCTACACCTGAGGAAGGAGAGAAGACCATATAGAAAAGGGTAAAGTGGCAGATCTGAGACTGAGAGCAGCAGGACCCAAGCCCACCCCCAACCCCAGCCTATGGGTACAAAAAAGAGGAATGGAGCCCAGGACCACTGAACACCTGGCCCTGGAGATGTGCCCTGGGATCATGGGCCCACATTACATGGGGTTCTGTTGATTGGTGGGGCTGGACACCGAAGACAGGTAGGACACTCTGGGAGGCTGGGACTCCTGCTATTGTGGAGGATGGGTGTGCTCTGTCAGTCCTGAGACGCATGGTTTGAGAGACTTGCTAGCAATGGGAGGGTGGCCAGGGGGCAAGAATTGGTTGGAAATCTCTCCCCAGGAGAAAAGGCAGGTGGAGGATACCCGCCTTCCTCTGCCCAACAGAATAGGAACTCTTGGGGCCCCAAACACTCCATCTCCCTTGCTGGCACCAGAGCCCCGAGGCTTCTTCCTGCACAGGCTGCTGGGTCCAGCAGCGTCCCGGACTTTGCTGCATGGCAGGCAGCAGGAGACTCTCCCAGCTTCCTTGGCTCCATTTCAGCCCAACTGGGGAGGTGCCTGTAAGAGCCAGCCCCAGGAGCTCCTTCTTCCCTATCAGTGTCCAGCCCAGTGCTGCAGTCTGGCCTGGGCACAGCTCCATATCGGCCCACCCACCCTATTATCCCTGCAGCCCTGCCATTGCTGCAGGCCAGGCAGAGGGCAGCCTTGCCCGCGGCATGTGCAACAGACTCTCTTGAGTTGATCACAAAGGCAGCAGCTAAAGCAAACTGCTAGCACAGACAGAAAAATGCCCTACCCACTGCACGTCAACAGCTGGGACCCCTGCAAAATAGAACCAGGCACTAGAAAGTAAAGAATCTTGAGCTTCTGGGCACCATAGTATGCCTTCTTAATAAAGCTACTACTCTATAGGACAGGAAGCATAACAGAGCTGTCTAATTCAAAGGAAGAAACTCAGAAACCCTGAGAAAATGAGTAGGCAGAGGAAAATGATCCAAACAAAACTGCAGGACAGAGCCCAGAAAGAGGGCTAAATGAAATGGAGATCACCAATCTTCCTGATAAAGATTTGAAAATGAAAGTCATAAACATGCTCACAGATTTATAGAAAAGTATTCAAGATCTCAGGGAGGAATTCAACAAAGACACAGAAGACCTGAAAAAGAGCCACTCAGAGCTGAAGAATACAGTCTCGGAATGAAACATATGATGAATGAATTTAAGAGGTAGATTAGATCATGTAGAGGAGATGTTAAATGGAAATTAGAGAACAGGAAAAACAAGCTGAAGAACAGAGAAAATAAAGGTTCTCTAGGAATGAAAGAATGATAAGAGAGCTCTATGACCAATCCAGATGAAACAATATTTGCATAACAGAGGTACCAGAAGGGGTACAAAAGCAGTTGTATTTTGGTTTACTGGCAATTAACAATTCAAAAAAATGAGATTAAGAAAAAAATTCAACTCACAATAATAAAATACTTAGGAATAAATATAACAAAATAATTGTAAGATTTCTACACTGAAAACTACAAACTATTGCTGAAAGATCTGAGAGACATTCCATATTAATGAATGTTGAAGATGTTAACCCTCCCCATATTGATCTATAAATTCAACACAATTCCCATAGAAATTCCAGCAAAGTTTTGGCAGAAATTAACAAGCTGGTCCTAAAATTTATATATTAATGTAAAGAATGCAGCATCAAACAAACATTTTTGAAAGAGTAAAGTGGGAAGACTTATACTTCTTGATTTCAAAGCTTACCATGAATCTGTAGTAATCAAGACATGATATCAACATAAACGGAGACATAGATCAAGGGAACAGAATGTAGAGTACAAAAATTTATATATAGGTCTATTGATTTTGAAGAAAGGTGCCAAAATATATGGGGAAACGATTGTCTTTTGACTAGTGATGGGACAATTTTGACCCTTATACCATGTGCAAAAATTAACTCAAATGTACTCGAGACCTAATTAAAGAGCTGAAACTATAAAATTTTAGAAGAAAACAGGGAAAAGTCATCATGACTTTGCTTAGTCAAAGATTCGTAAGATATGATACCAAAAGCATCCATTTCAAAAGATCGATAAATTGGATTTTGCCAAAATTAAAAACTTGGTACATTCAAAGACACCACTGTGAAAATGCATTAACAAGATACACAGAATGGGAAAAATATATTTGCAAATGACATTTGTGATAACAAACTTGTATCCAGAATATAAAAAGAACTCTTAAAACTCAACAGTAAGGAAAATAATCCAATTTAAACAAGGGCAAAATATTTGAATAGACATTTACAAAAGAAGACATACAAGAGATTCTCAAGATGGCAGCGTGAGTAGGGTGGTGGAAATCTCCTCCCAAAACCATATATATTTCTAAACAGCAAATACAACTATTCCTAAAAGAGTGACCAGAAGATACAGTACACCAGCCAGGCTACATCTACATCTGTGAGAACTCAACATCTCACGGAAAAGGGTAAGATACAAAGCCATGACCCGGTGGGACCTGAGCACTACCCACACCCCAGCTCACCGGCGGGAGGAAAAGAATCAAAGTGGGGAAGGAGTGGAAGCACAGGACTGGTAAATAATCAGCCCTAGTAATCTGCACTGGGAGCACAGAAACAGATTTCATGTTGTACTGGATATCAGAGGAACGGAAAAGCAAAATCCGAGACTAAGACTGCAAACAGGTTCCCACAGCCAGCTGCCCTGGGACAAAAGAAAAGCAGGTGCTTTAAAAGTCTTAAAGGAAAAAGGGTTTAAAAGGTGGACACAATCATCCTGGCACACTCAGCCCAGCAGGCTGGGAACTTTAAGGAACATCGGGTGCCCTAACCCCCTGGGTGGCAACGCAGCTCCGAAGACCCTGACAGTGATAAGCAGCCTGCCGTTCATTCCCCCCTGCCAGCACTTCAACCAAACCGGCTGACCGGCCACTGCTGCGGAACAGCAGGGGAGCAGCCCCACCCACAGCAACCACACAGAGGCTTCTCCCTGTATGTGGTTAACCAGTCCAGACCCAGAGGCTGCCCCCTGGCACGCGGGGACCAGCATAGACAGCAGAGACCAGTGCAGAGTCTGGAAGGCACAAAGGGTCTTTGTTCTCACAGCGTACATGCACTGCTCACCTGCAACCCACAACAGCACCAGTGCCCTAGACCATCCCAGAGGCCGCCTTGCCCACAACAGCTCAGGGGATTAACCCAGAAGCTGCCCTCTGTGCGCGGTTGACCAGCACAGACAGAGAAAACCAGCACAGAGTCGGGGAAGCATGAAGGGGCTCCATTCTCATGGAAGAACACATGCCGCTCACCTACCAGTGCCCTAGGCCATCCCGAGGGCTGCCCTGCCCACAGAAACTCAGGGGACTCAGCCAGAGGCTACTGCCTCTGTGTGGTTGACTGGCACAGTCAGCAGAGATGGGCAAGGCAACCAGCAACAAGGAAGGGCCTTTGTTCTCCCAGCTGACACATGCGCCACTCACCAGTGATCATTGCCAGCACCATGAAAAGGGAGAAATCCCTTGTTCAGTCCAAAATCCCTCAAACACCAGAGAGACGGCTTGGTGAAACTGAAATAACCAATATTCCTGGAAAAGAATTCAAAATAAAGGTCATAAGCCTGCTGATTGAGCTAGAGAAAGATGCAAGAGCTAAGGGATGAATTCTGGAGGGAGATAAGAGAAATGAAACAAACAAAAAAAGGATTTCAGAGCAGACTGGATGAGGTGCAAGAGACTGTTACTGGAATAGAAATCAGAGAATGGGAATTCAGAGAAGCTGAGGCAGAGAGAGATAAAAGGATCTCTATAAATGAAAGAGAACTGTGTGACCAATCGAAACGGAACAATATTCGCATTATAAGAGTACCAGAGGAAGAAGAGAGAGAAAAAGGGATAGAAAGTGTCTTTGAAGAAATAATTGCTGAAAATTTCCCCATGCTGGGGAAAGAAATAGTCTCGCAGTCCACAGAAGCCCACAGATCTCCCAACACAAGGGACCCAAGGAAGATAACACCAAGACACATAATAATTAAAATGGCAAAGATCAAAGATAAGGACAGAGTATTAAAGGCAGCTAAAGAGAGAAAAAAGATCACCTGCAAAGGAAAACCCATCAGACTATCATCAGACTTCTGAACAGAAAATTACAGGCAAGAAAGAATGGCATGATATATTTAATGCAATGAAGCAGAATGGCCTTGAACTAAGAATACTGAATCCAGCAGCACGATTATCATTAAAATTTGAGGGAGGGATTAAAGAATTCCCAGCCAAGCAAAAGTTGAGGGAATTTGCCTCCCACAGACCACCTTTACAGAGTATCTTGAAGGGATTGCTCTAGATGGAAGCACTCCTAAGGCTAAAAAGATGTCACCAGAGAAAATAAAATCGTAGCAAAGAAAGCAGACAATCCAAATGTTAAGGGCAAAAAATAAAAGCAACTATCCACAAAAACAGTAAAGGAAACGTAAAAGAGTACAGAATAAAACACCTAGCATATAAACAATGGAGGAAGAATAAGGGAGAGAATCATCAGACTGTCTTTATAATAGCTTAACAAGAGAGTTAAATTAGACTGTTAGATAGTAAAGAAGCTACCCTTGAACCTTTGGTAACCACAAATCTAAAGCCGGCAATGGCAATAAGTACATATCTATTGATAATCACCCTAAAGGTAAATGGACTGAATGCAAGAATCAAAAGACACAGAGGAATAGAATGGATAAAAAAGCAAGACCCATCTACGTGCTGCTTACAAGAGACTCACCTCAAACCCAAAGATATACACAAACTAAAAGTGAAGGGATGGAAAAAGATATTTCATGCAAACAACAGGGAGAATAGAGCAGGTGTTGCAGTACTTGTATCAGACAAAATAGACTTCAAAACAAAGAAAGTAGGAAGAGATAAAGAAAGACATTAGATAATGAAAAAGGGGCCAGTCCAACAAGATGATATAATCGTTATAAATATATATGCACCCAACACAGGAGTGCAGACATATGTGAAACAAATACTAACAGAATTAAAGGAGGAAATAGAAAGCAATATATTTATTTTAGGAGACATCAACACACCACTTAATCCAAAGGACAGATCAACCAGACAGAAAAAGGTAAAGACACAGAAGCACTTTGGAAAAGGACCTCAGTAAATTCAAAAATATTGAAATTCTACCAACCAACTTCTCAGATCACAAAGGTATAAAACTAGGAATAAATTGTACAAAGAAAACAAAAAGGCTCACAAATACATGGAGACTTCACAACGTGCTCCTAAATAATCAATGGATCAACGACCAAATAAAAACAGAGATAAAACAATACATGGAGACAAATGACAACAACAGCACAAAGCCCCAACTTCTGTGGGACACAGCACAGGCAGGTCTAAAAGGAAAGTTTACTGCAATCCAGACCTATTTAAAGAAGGAAGAACAATCCCAAATGAATACCCTAAAGTCACAATTATTGAAATTGGATAAAGAAGAACAAATGGGGCCCAGAATCACCAGAAGGAGGGACATAATAAAGATTAGAGAAGAAATAAATAAAATAAGAGCTGGTTCTTTGAAAAAATAAACAAAATTGATAAACCCCTAGCCAGACTTATTAAGAGAAAAAGAGAATCTACACACATAAACAGAATCAGAAATGAGAAAGGAAAAGTCACAGTGGGCCCCGCAAAAATACAAAGAATTATTTAAGAATACTATGAAAATCTATATGCTAACAAGCAGGAAAACCAAGAATAAATGGACAACTTCTTAGAAAAATACAACCTTCCAAGACTGAACAAGGAAGAAAGAGAAAACCTAAACAGACCAATTACCAGCAACGAAATTGAATCGGTAATCAGAAAACTACCAAAGAACAAAACCACTGGGCCAGATGGATTCACCACTGAATTTTATCAGACATACAGAGAAGAAATAATACCCACTCTCCTTAAAGTCTTCCAAAAAATAGAAGAGGAGGGAATACTTCCAAACTCATTCTATGAAGCCAGCATCACTTTAATACCAAAACCAGGCAAAGACCCCACCAAAAAAGAAAATGACAGACCAATATCCCTGATGAACATAGATGCAAAATTATTCAAGAAAATATTAGCACACCGAATTCAAAAATACATCAAGAGCCTATGGTATCTCACTACGCTGATGGACAGTGACTGTAATGGGGTTGGCGGGGGGGACCTGATGAAGGGGGTAGTGTAATCACCATAATATTACTCATTTAATTGTAAATTAATGATATAAAAATAAACTTATTAATTAAAAAAAATTCATCAAGAGGATCATACACCATGATCAAGTGGGATTCATCTCAGGGATGCAAGGATGGTATAACATTCGAAAAAACATCAACGTCATCCACCACATCAACAAAAAGAAAAACAAAAATCACATGATCATCTCCATAGATGCTGAAAAAGCATTTGACAAAATTCAGCATCCATTCATGATTAAAACTCTCAACAAAATGGGTATAGACGGCAAGTATTTCAACATCATAAAGGCCATATATGACAAACCCACAGCCAACATCATACTTAACAGTGAGAAGCTGAAAGCTTTTCATCTAAGATCGAGAACAAGACAGGGATGCCCACTCTCCCCACTGTTGTTCAACATAGTACTGGAGGTCCTAGCCATGATAATCAGACAAAACAAAGAAATACAAGGCATCCAGATTGGTAAAGAAGAAGTCAAACTGTCACTATTTGCAGATGACATGATATTGTACATAAAAAACCCTAAAGACTCCACTCCAAAACAACTAGAACTAATATCTGAATTCAGCAAAGTTGCAAGATACAAAATGAATACACAGAAATCTGTTGCTTTCCTATACACTAAAGATGAACCAGCAGAAAGAGAAATCAGGAAAACAATTCCATTCACAATTGCATCAAAAAGAAGAAAATCCCTAGGAATAAACCTAACGAAGGAAGTGAAAGACCTGTACTCTGAAAACTACAAGACACTCTTCAGAGAAATTAAAGAGGACACTAACAAATGGAAATTCATCCCATGCTCTTGGCTAGGAAGAATAAATATTGTCAAAATTGCTATACAGCCTAAAGCAATCTACAGATTCCACGCAATCCCTATCAAAATACCAACAGCGTTCTTCAATGAACTGGAACAAATACTTCTAAAATTCATATGGAACCAAAAAAGACCCCGAATAGTCAAAGGAATCCTGAGAATGAAGAATAAAACAGGAGGAATTATGCTCCCAAACTTCAAGCTCTACTACAAAGCCACAGTAATCAAGACAGTTTGGTACTGGCACAAGAAGAGACCCACAGACCAGTGGAACAGAATAGAGAGTCCAGACATTAACCCTAACATATACAGTCAATTAATATACGATAAAGGAGCCATGGATATTCAATGGGGAAATCAGAGCCTCTTCAGCAGCTGGTGCTGGAAAAATTGGACAGCTACATGTAAGAGAATGAAACTGGATTACTGTCTAACCCCATACACAAAAGTAAACTCAAAATGGATCAAAGACCTTTGCGTAAGTCATGAAACCATAAAACTCTTAGAAAAAAACATAAGCAAAATCTCTTGGAAATACACATGAGCAACTTCTTCATGAACATATCACCCTGGGCAAGGGAAACAAAAGCAAAAATGAACAAGTGGGACTATATGAAGCTGAAAAGCTTCTGTACAGCAAAGGACACCATCAGTAGAACAAAAAACATCCTAGAGTATGGAAGAATATATTAATAAATGACATATATGAATATATCCAATAAGGGGTTGACATCCAAAATATATAAAGAACTCACACTCCTCATCAAATAAAAAGCAAATAATCCAATTAAAAAATGGGCAGAGGATCAGAATAGACACTTCTCCAAAGAAGAAATTCAGATGGCCAACAGGCACATCGCTAATCATCAAAGAAATGCAAATTAAAACCACAATGAGATATCACCTCACACCAGTAAGGATGGCCAACATCCAAAACACAAACAACAACAAATGTTGGCGAGGATGTGGAGAAAGGGGTACCCTCCTACACTGCTGGTGGGAATGCAAATTAGTTCAGCCGTTGTGAAAAGCAGTATGGAGGTTCCTCAAAAAACTCAAAATGGAAATACCATTTGACCCAGGAATTCCCCTCCTAGGAATTTACCCTAAGAGTGCAGCAGCCTAGTTTGAAAAAGGCATATGCACCCCTATGTTTATCGCAGCACTATTTACAATAGCCAAGAAATGGAAGCAACCTAAGTGTCCATCAGTAGATGAATGGATAAAGAAAATGTGGTACATATACAGAATGGAATATTATTCAGCCATATGAAGAAAACAAATCCAGACATTTGGAAAAACATGGATGGATCTAGAGGGTATTATGCTCAGTGAAATAAGCCAAACAGAAAAAGACAAGTATCAAATGATTTCACTCATATATAGAGTATAAGAACAAAGAAAAAAACTGAAGGAACAAAACAGCAGCAGTGTCACAGAACCCAAGAATGGACTAACAGTTACCAAAGGGAAAGTGACCAGGGAGGATGGGTGGGAAGGGAGGGACAAGGCGGAAAAAGAGGCATTAGGATTAACAGACATAATATAGTGGGGAGGCATGGGGAGGGCTGTACAATTCAGAGAATACAAGTAGTGATTCTATAGCATCTCACTACCCTGATGGACCGTGACTGTAATGGGGTATGTGGGAGGGACTTGGTGAAGTGGGGAGCTTAGTAACCATAATGTTGCACACGTAATTGTAGATTAACGATACCAAAAAACAAAAACAAAAACAAAAAACCTACCCAAGGAACAAAATCTCTAGGCCAGAATCATTCTCTGCTGAATTTTATCAGACATTTAGAGAAGACATAATACCCATTCTCCTTAATGTTTTCCAAAAAATAGAAGAGGATGGAATACTTCAAAACTCATTCTATGACACCAGCCTCACTCTAATACCAAAACCAGGCAAAGATAGCACAAAAAAGGAAAACTATAGACCAATATCCCTGATGAACATAGATGCAAAAATACTAAACAAAATATTAGCAAACTGAATTCAAAAATGCATCAAAGAGATCATCCATCATGATCAAGTAGGATTTATTCCAGGAATGCAAGAATGGTAAAACATTCAAAAATCCATCAACATAATCCACCACATGAATAAAAAGGACAAAAACCACATGATTGTAGGATTAATGGGATTAATACATATCTCAAGTAATATAGAAATCAAATGTACAAATACACATGACTTGATTGTTTTTCCTACAACTCTTGACGTGTGTACAGGGACAAAATGATGACAACCAAAACAGTTCCCATGGCTCAGGGCTGCTCTCGCATGGTTTCAGTATCCTTGAGGTGTATCACGTCCTTGGGCCAGACTCAAGGCCAGGTGATGATGTTTTGGGTTCATTTTAAGTTCATTTGCTCAATAAATATGAGAGGTGCCGTTTCAGCATTATTTTTGAGCTGTTACACCTTGAGTCCCTTGACTGGTCCTTTCAGGTCTTCAATATTTCATCACGTCGCCTCCTCAATCTGCGGGTCAGAGGCAGGGAGGGGGCCGACAGGGGCACCCGAACATTAGTTTACCAAGGAGGGTGATGGCACATGATCATCTCAATAGATGCTGGAGAAGCATTCAACAAAATTCAACATCCATTCATGATAAAAACTCTCAACAAAATGGGTATAGAGGGCAAGTTCTTCAGCATAATAAAGGCCATATATGACAAACCCACAGCCAACATCATACTTAACAGCGAGAAGCTGAAAACTTTTCCCCTAAGATTGGGAACAAGACAAGGATGCCCACTCTCCCACTTTTATTCAACATAGTACTGGAGGTCCTAGCCATGGCAATCAGACAACACAAAGAAATAAAAGGCATCCAGATTGGTGAGGAAGAAGTCAAACTGTCCCTGTTTGCAGATGACATGATATTGTACATAACAAATCCTAAAGAATCAACTGCAAAAGTACTAGAACTAATATCCGAATTCAGCAAAGGTGCAGGATACAAAATTAACACACAGAAATCTGTTCCTTTCCTATACACTAAAGATGAACTAGCAGAAAGAGAAATCAGGAAAACAATTCCATTCACAATTGCATCAAAAAGAATAAAATACCTAGGAATAAACCTAACCAAGGGAGTGAAAGACCTATACTCTGAAAACTATAAGACACTCTTAAGAAAAATTAAGGAGGACACCAATAAATGGAAATTCATCCCATGCTCTTGGCTAGGAAGAGTAAATATTGTCAAAATGGCAATCCTGCCTAAAGCAATGTACAGATTCAACTCAATCCCTATCAAAATACCAAGAGCATTCTTCAACAAACTAGAGCAAATAATTCTACAATTCATGTAGAACCACAAAAGACCCTGAATAGCCAAAGCAATCCTGAGAAGGAAGAAAAGTGGGTGGAATTATGCTCCCCAACTTCAAGCTCTGCTACAAAACCACAGTAATCAAGACAATTTGGTATTGGCACAAGAACAGACCCATAGACCAATGGAATAGGCCAGAGAGCTCAGATATAAACCAAAGCATATTTTGTTTAGGATTTTGCATCTTTGTTCATGCATGAGATTGATTTGCAATGTTCCTTCTGAATAACACATCAGGTTTGGCATCAAGGTTATACTGGCCATATAAAGCTCATAGAGAAGTCTTCTTTCTTTTTCTATTTGGAAGAAAAGTTTGTGAGAGATTGGCATTATGTCATCCTTATGATTTATGAAAGATTGGCATTTATTATTAATCTTCCTTAAATATGTGATATAATTTGCTGGTGAAGCCATCTGATTTTGGGGTGTGTGTAGGTATATGCACATTTAGAATTGTGATATTTTTTCCATGAATTGAACCTTTATAATTTTTCTCCTGGTTTGTTTGACTAGGCGCACTAAGGCTTCTGAATAATCTAATCCGGGATTTGAGATGATTCAAGTCTGAGTTTAAGGTCTTCCTATTTCTTTCTAGTTACCCTAATTCCTAGAATGTAGCTTTTTGGAGTCCCGATGCAAAGGTGGGGAGGAGTTGGTGACACATGACCTATTTTTGATTGACACTAAACTGTGAGTTCTTCGAGTCTTTGAAAGTTTTGCTTTGAGAGGTTTTTAGCCTCTCAGTGGCTTCTTCCAGAATCACCTGCTGCTCTTGGGGAAAGCTATCCCAAATGCAGCACTCACTTCTCTGGGTTTCTTTCTCTCAGATCTTGGACACTTATCTCTCCCATTTTTAGACATTTTAAAACATTTTGTTCAGTTTTTCTAGTCCTCTGTCAGAAAATTTTCCTGAATCTCCTGGTCTGGCATTATACAGGTAAAACTCATCCCACACATTTTAGGTGAGAACAAATCCCTGATTGTTTAATCTGTATCTCTTTGGCTTGTCTGTACTTCCTACCAAACACATCCTGATAAATACAAATGCCCTGTGAAGAAAGTATTCTCAATCTAGTAAATTTGAGAAGCACTATATATTAAATTCTCCATTTAGAGATTCACAATATATACTACCTAATAAAAATCAATGACATTTACCTTAAAGACATTTGTTTAACCTTTTGCTTAAGAAGACTACATGAAGAAAAAAAATCCTTTAAAGAATCACCTATTAAATCCCATGGAATTAGTATTGTCTTCTTGTTGACTTGCTAACTACTGGTTTTTCTTTAATAATAAAAGTCAGCTCTCTTGGGGAGTTAATATGACCTCCCATTGAGAGACTAAACTCCATCCTAGTCCTCATGGAATTAGGTATGATTCTGTGTGTGTGTTTTGTCCTTGTTTCTTGTTTGTCTTTCTCAGACTGTGTGCTCCTTAAGGGATTTTGTGGGAGGTATACCTTATTTAGTGTGACTCCAGTGCCTGACATCTTAATTTGACATTTAATAAATCTTGACAAACTAATGAGTAAGAATAATTATGGGACACAAGAGCTATTTGGATGGATGAATTACAAGGAAATGTTTGAGATCAATCCTAAAAAGGAATCTTAAAAGGTTAATCCTACAAGAGGTTCTTAACCTGTGAATCCATGGAGAGATTCCCAGCCTATGACTCTCCTCATATTACAAGCAGAATTACTTGTGAACAGGCTGATTGGTCTGCAGAGCCTTTTCCCTTCCCCACGGCCTTCCTCACTTTCTTCGCCTGCATTTCTATGAAGTGAAACCCAGTGTCCACTCTCTGTCTCTTGTCCTGCTCCTGCTTCATCTTCTGAGTTTTGTCACCATATGACATTGTCAGTGATCTCTCCAGTAGCATGAGAGTTTTATGAGGATGGGAACTCTTGTTTATTTTACTGCTGTGCTTAGAACAATGCCTAGAATGTTCTACTGCCTAGAATAATGACTATGTGATGCAATACACATTTGAGGCATGCAATCATGTGCTATTTTCCCCTCTGAGAAGAGGCATACCCAGGTCTGAACTCACACAGAGCTTACTGTGCAGACCTGAACTAGTAATGGAAATGGTTTAGACTGGAAAATGACAGATTGGAAAGGGGGTGCTTTTCTATGTCAAACTTTTTACCAATTCTACAGATCCCTCTAAGCTGTATAAATCCATTCATTTCTGTTTTTAATTTTAAAAGATGTTTGAAATGTTTGAACAGTGAGTTGTCTTGCTGCACACATTTTTTTTCAGGACTTTTGAATTTTTTGCCTACCACAGGAAAGATGAGTATTTTACATCTAGTCAAATGAAAAATGAATATTAATTATCCAGGTATCTCTCTCCTGCCTAAGTTCTCTTTGACCTTAATGGAATATCCTGGTCAGCATGCAGATTATTAGCTCTTTGGAGGCAGGAAATGCTCAACATATTTAAACCATTACACATGTCCAAAAGGAGAGGAGTGGGGGAATATTTACATCAGTTACTTGGATACAGTCCAATTAACTAGCAGATACTATGCATTTTGAAGATCCCTTGAAGCTACATAAATATGTTTTTAATGCAGAGTAAAGCACATAGCATCAAAGCTTTAAACAGAAGAACCATAGTCTTTTAGCAGTGATATTTTTAAAGGGTTAGGGAGGATGTTTCCCCACCCAGGAAAGAGGGGTTTCTGTCAGTGCAGCATCCAATGGCCCAAGGTGAGGTGCCCATCCTTTCCCAATTAGGGAACACACCCACTCCTGGGGGGTGGGCTGTAGGTTGGCCAGAATGCCAGGGCCTTGTCTCTGGGCAAATGGAGCAGCAGGAAAGGTGGGTCTGACTGACATGAGCCTCGGACTCCTGATTCACGGGGGAATCGCCAAGAACAGCACAGAGGCAGCCACGATGGCAAAAGCATTCCTTAGGTGACAGTGATAGAGTGTTGCATATTTGTGGTAGAGGTGTTTCCCTTGGGGGAGCACGCGGCTCATCTCATACTCAGGGTAGAACACTGTGTCATATCTCCAGCCGGTTTTAGTAGGTAAATGCTGTCAGTCTTCAAACCTCAGGCCTCCTTGGTCCCAGAATAATGAATCCAGACAATCTATCCTCACCATCTCCACCCTGTGGCAATTCACGTTGGCCACCCCAAGCTCCTTGCTGTCATTCAATTGCTTTCCTTTCCTTTATCAGCACGATTTCTGGGCAGACCTGTGCAGCATGTTGAAACTGGAATTCTGTTCCTCAGAAAGAAAGAGCGGGTGTGGAATCCGGCCTCGCAGGGTCTGCCACGCCTCCTTTCACTCCTCAGCTACAGCAACCTGTCTTCCAGTGTGTGTGCCATGGAAATCGCTCTGCCAAACCACTGGTGCCTTCTCTGCTGCATCTCACTTGACCTTCATGGGACATTGGTGCCCCCTCCTCATGGCAGCCTTCCCTCCATGACGCCTCCTTCTCCCTGGGCCCCTTTCTGCTCCTGTTGCTCCCCCTCTCTCCTGTTTCTTCCACACACACCAGAAATGTCACTGTTCTCAAGGTGCCTGTCCCAGGCCTCTGCCCTTGCCCTGGATTCCTCTTATGCGTCACCTCCCCCAAGCCTTGGGCTTCACGCCCAT
Organism: Smutsia gigantea; assembly: GCA_032199065.1. Taxonomy (NCBI): domain Eukaryota; kingdom Metazoa; phylum Chordata; class Mammalia; order Pholidota; family Manidae; genus Smutsia; species Smutsia gigantea. The sequence continues at coordinate 77,806 of JAVSCE010016576.1, forward strand.
TTCCTGCCGGTGGCTCTCTCTCCCTCCACCCTTCATCGCTTTGCTCAGACTCGTACATCCAGCGGCTTCTGACATCTCCATGTGGATGGCTCACAAGCACCCCAGAGTAAACTCACACAAAGCAAGCTCCTCATCTTTTAGGCTAGACCTGCTGTTTTCTTTTGGTGAATGGAGCCACAATCTTCCCGATTTCCAAGGCAGGAAACCAGGGCATCATCGCTCTAACTCAGCCTCAGAGGCTGTCATGCCCACTTCATGGGCTAGCGCACTGCCCTTCAGAGCTACAGGGATTGGATGTGGGCTGTCCCCACACTTCTGCTCTCTGGAGTCCTGCTTTCAGCGGAGGGGAGCTGCCCAGCTGTACGACGTTTAGGGGGCTTGTATTGCCTCACATCCGGGTGGCCAGTAGCCAGTGCTGACTGATGTAGAGGGTAGGACAGCCCAGTGCTCTCATCTCCGGACAGAACAGCTGCTGGGGCGGCCTAATGCCACATCTACCCTGGGAGCAGGATGCTAAAGTGACACTCCTGAAAGCTTGCTTTTGTAAGAATCCCCACCTCAGCTCTGTTTCTGGGGAGTCCAGCCAAGGCAGCCATCAGGTCTCATATCCCATTTCCTTGTTTCCTAAATCTGTCCCACCTGCCACCCTTTTGCAGCTATCCTAGTCCGCACTGCGTCACCTGCTCCAGTGCTACTACTAAAAATAGAATACAAACCATGCTTGGCATTTAACATTTTCTAGCCTTCACATTTTAAAAAGACAAAAGGGTCAGGTGAATTTAATTTTAGCAATATAGTTTATTTAACCCAATATATCCAAATTGGTATCATTTAAACATATAATCAATATAAACATTACATAAAAATTATTAATGAAGTAGTTCACATTCTTTTATTTATGCTGGGTCTTCAAAATCTAGTGCTTGTTCTACTCTTATAGCATGTTGCAATTCAAATGCTAAGTTTCCAAAGAAAATACTTGATCTTATTTAGATTTCATAAAATCCAGTTGGAAAAAGATAACATAACCAAGTTATTCAATCAGTCCTCCAACTACAGAACTGAGTATCTATTTTAAAAGTTTCAATTATTTAAGATGAAATTAAGAATTTAAGTGCCAAATTTCACATGTGGCTATTGGCTACTGTAAGGGACAGTGCAGGTTTAGACTGTCACTCAGCATTCCAGATGACTTCCTTCCTCTGGGTACCAGTCTATCCTCTATGCTGCAGTCACTGTGCTATTTTAACTCCATACATTATGAAGGAAAAATTGGTAACACTGATCCTGCCCTTATTCAAAACTTTGACATTTTGTTCATCATGTACTCTTGTACTGGTTTTGATTTTTTTAAATACTGCATTACAATGTCACTTATCTCAGTTCCGAGAGTTTTGGTACTTTCTTAAATTTTGCTCCTGGAGCAGTGCCTCATTTAACTCCCCCAAGTTCTGGCCCTGTATAATGTGATTCCCCTGCTTATGTCCCTCCAAAGTCTCCCCATGACTTTCAGGGTCAAGTTCATGGTGGGTAAAGCATAACAAGTACCTAATGATCTGGTCAGGCCCTTCCTTCCTGCTCCATTAAGATACTTTCCACCAATGGCAGATCTCTGAATTGGAGTGGTTCACCTTCCTGCCTTCATTCCTTCAGTTTCTCACTTTCCTGTTTTCTTTAGCTAATTCCCAGTCAGTCTTCAAATGTTCTCTCTGGGGGCAGGTTTGGGTTTTGTGTGACCTGAAGTTTGTAGGTGCACTGGATGGACATGCCTCCCATAGATCCATCTTCCTGGAGGCTTCACCTGGTGCCCTTCCCACTGGATTCCAGTTGGGAGGAACCAGAGGGAGATGAGAAGTGGAGGAGAGAGGCTGGTGGTGCTGCATGCCCTCCTGCATTGGCCTTGGTCTGAAGGCAAAAGTGCCCAGCATGGGCTTGCTGGGTTGGGTGGCTCTTTCTACAGGCTGTAGCTCTCCCTGGGCTTGGGTCACAGCTCTCTCTGCCCCTGCAGGCCTAGGAGGGTTATGTCTTCTGTAGTTGCTGGTCCTGGCTGCCTGCCCCTGTGAATAGTCCCCTTCTTGTACATCTCCTCAGTTGAGCCATCTGGTTGGAACTCGGTGTTTTGAGGGATTTTGCTAGTATACTAGACACATGTCAGTTTTCTTTTTCAACTCCTATAGTTGTTTATTACATCCTGGGTTTTAATCATCATTGTGGGCATATTCTCTCTGCTTGCTTTGATTGTAAACAGGCTTCCCTCATGAAACCCAGCACTGAACTGTGTGGCAGAAGCCCTTGCATTCTGGCAAAAGGGCAAATATTGAAATGGTAGTTTAACTTACAGATGCCTGTTTTTTTCTTTCTTTTTTAAAAAAAAATCCGTGAGACAAATACTCTGAAATTTTTCCTAAGATAGAGAGGTATTAATATGGTAAAATGTTTTCTAAATATTACTCCTTTCCAGTATAACACAGAGAAGACAAGTAGTGATTCTGTAGCATCCTACTATGCTGATGGACAGTGATTGCAATGGGGTATGTGGTGGGGACTTGATAATGGGGGGAGTCTAGTAACCACAAATGTTGCTCATGTAATTGTATATGATACCAAAATAAAAAAATATATTACTCCTTTCTTCTTTCTTCTGGAGATAGCCTCCTCTTGATCTCTATTCTATGAACATAGAAATTCATGTCAAAATGCTACATTACTTAACTGATCTGTCCCAAGGTCATTTTACTCCATAAATGGCCCATAAATCTAACTGGGGAAGGGCATGCAATTTGAACTCCCAACCACATGAATTACAGCCTCTTTATACGTGGGGATTGCTGCGGTTTCTTGCAGACACAGAACATTCCATTTCAAAACAGACTTCAGAACAACAGAAACTGAAAAAAATTGAAGGAAAAGAGGAAGGTCCTTTCAGAGTCCTAATTCATCCCCTTTTATTTTTTCTTTATTAGAAATTTGTGTTTTCATAAGCAGATTTGGAATTGGACTTGTAGAATCCTAGTGCTGCCACTTCCTAGCTGTGTAACCTTGGGCACATTAATCATATTGAACCTCAGCTTCTACACCTATAAAATGGGATAACATTTTCCTTATATGTAAGAGTATATATACATTATGTACCTGGCATGTAACTCAATATAGTTAAATTCAAACTTTAGTGTGCCTAAGACTAGGAGCTAGTTAAAACCACAGAATCCTAGACCCCAGAGATTCTGACTCAGAGGCCTGAAGAGCTGTTCTGGAACCTGTATTCATAATAAGTTCCTAAGTAAGTCTGATGCAGAGGGTCCATAGACTGCATTTTAGGAAACACTGCCATAGACCCTAAGTCCCTTGGATGATAAATGCATTGCTAAGAATTTTGTATTTCCCGTGGCCAGCTCATGGTGATTGTGCTATAATGCAGTCTTGTGATGTCATGGACCAAGTTCACTCTTTCTCTGCTGCCTTGTTTCCAGATACCTTGATGTCCATATGTCTCTTGGCTATACAGGGGTGGTTGTCAGCTGAACCCTAGGTCTCCAGGTCCTTGTAACATCCAGTCAGATTCAAAGCTCTGGAGAGAGAATTCTTTGGCTATCCTGTCTCATAAGCCTCCCTCCCCCATAAGGAGAAGGAAGGTCGCATAGGTGGGCATTCTCCATCTTCTCTACTCACTTAAATATGATTATTCTGCACACATTCCACCATCAGAATAAAACACTGGGCAGGGGATCAATGGGTGGTAGATCACCAATTCATGGATGGAGAAAAGGATACCCCCCATGTTCTCCAGATAACAGGAACCTTAGGGGATTCATTCTTGGTACCTTGTGGTTAGCACATTCTCAATCATTAAACCTCCAGCCCATTTTCTCCCTAAGTTGGCTAGCCCCCCTGACCACCTCCCTCATTACATCATATTTCTAAGGATTGTTTCTTTATACATACATTTGTTTCATTTCCCTTTCTACATTTTAAATTTCTTTGAGTGTAGAAAGGTATAAAGAAGAAATGTCAGGGTAATATCTCCAGTGTTCAGATTATAAAGAAGAGGAGGATTTACTGTCTTTCAATGGGCAGCTGAAATTGGATCTAGTTATGCCTAATTTTCTCCAACTCTGGACTTAAATGAGAAAGAACTTACAGTATGGCAGAAATTGCTATGAAACACTTAAAAATTCATTTCTTATGTGAATTGTGTGAGTCACATTTCTTATGTGACTAAGCAGAACAAGGAGTACACATGGCCTACAGGGTTCCAGTTGCCCTGGTACTTACATCTAATTGCTCATTTCCTATCCAAACACACATGTGGGAAGAGAGAGAAAATGTTAGTTTTCTTTTACCTGCCAACAGACTGATAGGTAAATCAATTTTGGAGAAATGTTTTGATGGTTATCTCTGAGGTGCTGGCAACCAGGAAAAAGCAGAGTGTTGATAGACTCTCAACAAGACATTTGTTCTGCTAAAATTACACAGAAGAGAAAACTGAAAGGACTGACTTCTGGTTTCCAGTTTGAATATGTAAAAGCTTAGAAGTTGTCACCCCCATCCTCACAGCAAGAAAAAAGCTGAACAACACCAATTTGTGATTAAAACGCTCAGAAAACTAGGAACAGAATTCAACTTCCTCAACTTGATAAAGAACACCTACAAAAACCCTACAGCTGACATACACAGTAGTGAGAAACTGGACACTATTATGCTAAGACTGGGAACAAGGATACTCCTCACCACTCTTATTAAACATTGTACTGAAAGTCCTAGCTAATACAAATAAGTCAAGAAAAGGAAATATAAGGTATACATATTGGGAAGGAAGGATAAAACTATGTTCACAGATGACATGACTGACAAGAAAATCCCAAAGACCTGAATACTCTTGGAACTGATAAGCAATTATAATAAAGTAGTATAAGGTTAATATACAAAAATCAATTGCTTTTCTGTATACCAGCAATGAACAACTGGAATTTAAAATAAAAAACACGTCATTTAATTAGCACCAGAAAAATGAACAAATCTAACAAAATATATACACTGTGAACTGAGTTGTGTTCCCTCAAAATTCATATTGAAGCCCTAACCCTCAATGTGATTATATCTGGAGATAGGGGATTTACCAGGTAATTAAAGTTAAATGGTGTCATAAGGATGGGGTCCTAACCGTTAATTTTATAGGACTGTGGCCTTAAAGAAGAGGAAGAGAAAAAGATACTTCTTTTTCTCCATTATGTAGGGACACAGCAAGAAGGCAGACATTTACCAGCCAGGAAGAGAGCTTTCACTAGAAACAAAATCAACCAGAATCTTGATCTTGGAATTTCAGCCTCCAGAACTTTGAGAAATAGGTTTCGTTACTTAAGCCACCCAGCCTGTGGTATTTTATTTGTATATGGCGCCCTCTAGTGCCCAGAAGCTCTACTCTCTGGAGCTGTTCAGCCCCTGAAGCAATGTCGGGGGAGGGGAGGGGAGGGGAGGGGCGGTTGCAAGGGAGTGGTATTGGTGCCTGGGGGGAGGAAAGAGCTGTTTCCTGCTTCCTGGCTGCTATGCCTGACTCCACTGCATGAACCAGTGGGCCAAGCACACAGGTATAAGCCTCTACGCTTTGCATTTGTAGTTGCTGTAGACAGATCTTCCCTCTGGCTAGCCTAACGCCAGGGTAGGGTTTGCCGGTTTGTGAGCCAGGTGGGGCTGGCTGGGAGAAAGACGCAGTAGGCTCCGTGTCTCGGAGGGGGTCCTTGGAGCTGTGTAGCCAGCCAGGGAGCTGGAGCACCCGAAGATTGTGAAAGCTCCCAACCTGCTGGGCAGAGTGCATCCAGACAATTTTGTCTACCTGCCCTTTCTCCTGAGCAGTAAGCTCTGTGCAATCCTTGCCCCTTTAGCAGCCCTCTTGCTAAGGGCTTCCTTGTTAGGAAGTCCCTCAGACTGCCCACCTTTCTTTTGTCCCAGAACAGCCAGGTACGGATCCCTGGAATCTCAGTCTCTCCAGGAATTCTGCCTGTCTTAGCTTTCCAACCCCCTAATCACAAGAGTACCATGCAAGCACCATGAAATGTAGGTTTGTGCTCCCAGATCAGATCTCCGGAGTTAGGTATGCAGCAGTCCCAGGCCTCCACTCCCTCCCGGCTCTGTTTCTCTTCCTCCTGCTGGTGAGCTGTGGTGGGGGAAGGACTTGGGTCCTGCCAGGCCACCGCTCTGGTACGTTACCCTGTTCCATGAGGTCTGCACTTTTCTCCAGGTGTATGTAGTCTGGTGCAGTCCTCTTTCCTGTTGCTGTTTCAGGAGTAGTTGTATTAATTATATTTTCATATTATATGCGGTTTTAGGAGGAAGCCTGTCTCACCTCTCATGTTGCCTTCTTTAATGTCCTGTGGTGTTTTATTATGGCAGATGGAGCAGTCTAAAATAAGGTACAAGATCTATAGGAGGAAATCTACACAAGTTTGATGAAGAAAATCAAAGATGATCTAAATAAATGGAGAGATATTCCATTTTCATGGTAAGAAGACTCAATATTGTTAGTATGTCAGTTCTCAACTTGATCTATAGATTCAGTACAATTCCAATCAATGATTTAGCAAGTTATTTTCTGAATATTACCAGACTGATTATAAAGTTTATATGGAAATGTATAATGCTCCTGAGACAGGGACCTTGGGCTTAGACAGAATAGGGTGAGGGCCTCTGGAAAAAGCAAGGTAGGATATTTGCAGTCAGAGCAATGTAACTACGTGCAAGGAAACCCCCTACCAAAACTCTGTGTTGAACATTAAGCTCTAGAGTTATTCTTCAGTGAGATCAGTTAATATTCCCCAGATAAAGAAGAGTAGCACATGTTTTATTATGCTAATCATTTGTAATCATGTGTAAGATTCACTTTAGCATGCTGAAAGGACCAGGCCTATGTGCTGTCTTTTCTCTTTCAGATCTCATGGGGTGGTTTTGCAAACTGGGCAACTAATTTAGCATGAGACCCAGCTGTAAACAACATAGTAAAAGGCAAGAAGGATTCCACCTTAAAGATAAGGTTGCATTTTAACACCCAGGAAGTTTAAGAAGCAAGATTCTTAACTTATTCTTTAGCAAACAGGCAATACCTCAGCCCAGCTTGGGGCTGGGCAGGCGGCCTTTTGATATGCTCCTAGACCAAGACACCAGTATCCCAGGGAGAAATCAGAGCAGTAAATTTCTTGTGTTAGTTAATTTTTAATATTCAGGGACCACTGAACAAATCCACACCCCTAAACCTTTTATCCAGTTCCCCCAAATCCTCAACTGCCCATAAAACCCCTAGACAACGCACCATTACGGACTCTCTTGTCCCTTCCTGGTGTGAGCTAGGAGCTCTATTCTCTCACTGTATCTCTAAATAAGAGCCTCTCCCTGGCTCTCATACCTTGACTGTTTGCTAAGTTGATTCTTTGACTCTGCAAACAAGAACCCCTGCATCACTCAGAATAGCCAACACAATACTAAAGATGACCAAAGTCAGAAGACTGATATTACTTGACTTCAGTACTTACTATACAGCTACAGTGATCACTGTAGTGTGATATTGGTGAAGGAATAGATTTATTAGTCAAGGTTCTCCAGAGGAACAGAACCAGTAAGAGATATATAGTGATCTCTCTACATAGGTGTAATCTATCATCTATCTATCTATCTATATCTGATGCCGGGGTTCTTGTTCACGAAACCAAAGAATGAGCTTAGCAAACACCCAAGGTAGAGAGCAAGGTACAGGCTTTTATTTAGAAATAAAGTGAAAGGACAGAGCTCCCGGCTCACGCCAGCAGGGGACAAGAGAGCCTGGTGTGGTGTGTTGTTTAGGGGTTTTATTGGCAGATGAGGATTTTTCGAGAACATGAAAAAAAAGGCTTAGGGATGTAGACCTGTTAAGTGGTGTCTGAACACCCAGAATTAACACAAGGAATTTCCCGCCCCGATCTCTCTCTGGGATACTGGTGTCTTGGTCTAGGAGCATATCAAAAGGCCGCCTGCCCAGCCCCCAAGGTGGGCTGAGGTATTGCCTGTTTGCTAAAGAGTAGGTTAAGAATCTTGCTTCTTAAACTTCCTGGGTGTTAAAATGCAACCTTATCTTTAAGGTGGAATCCTTCTTGCCTTTTACTATGTTTACAGCTGGGTCTGCATGCTAAATTAGTTGCCCAGTTTGCAAAATCACCCCATCAGATCTGAAAGTGAAAAGACAGCACATAGGCCTGGTCCTTTTAGCATGCTAAAGTGAATCTTACACATGATTACAAATGACTAGCATAATAAAAACATGTGCTACTCTTCTTTGTCTGGGGAACATTTACTGATATTACTGAATAATGACCCTAGAGCTTAATGTTTTTTTTTAAATTTTGGTATCATTAATCTACAGTTACATGTGCAACATTATGGTTACTAAACTCCCCACTTCATCAGGTCCCCCCCACTTACCCCATTGCAGTCACTGTCCATCAGCATAATGAGATGCTATAGAATCACTGCTTGTCTTCTCTGAGTTGTATGGCCCTGCCCATGCCCCCCCAACATTATGTCTGCTAATCGTAATGCCCCTTTTTCCCTCTTATCCCTCCCTTCCCACCCATCCTCCCCAGTCCCTTTCCCTTTGGTAACTGTTAGTCCGTTCTTGGGTTCTGTGAGTCTGCTGCTGTTTTGTTCTTTCAGTTTTTTTCTTTGCTCTTATGCTCCACATATGAGTGAAATCATTTGATACTTGTCTTTGTGGCTTGAAATGGACTTTGTGACATCACTGCTTCGGGTGTTATTGTATATTATCAGTCCTGCTGCGGCCACTAGCTTCCAAAGATATCCTTGGGGCATGCTCTCACGTGACCACCACATTCCTGCTGCTAACTGGGGCATGTTTGCTCCTCCCTGCGCCTGGGAAGGGCTGTGAGGGCTGTCATCATGGCCACCATTCCAGTCCACAGGGAAGGTGCAGTTCCTGGGATGGTGACACCAGCATTCTTTCCAGTCTCGGGTTAGGTTCGTGCCTCCTCCTGACACACAATATGGCAGTTGAGCTGGTGCCTCACATCGTGTCCTGTTTTTTTTGGTGGACTGCAATGAGTCAGGCTGCAGGTGGAATTATCTGGATATTGAATAGTCACTGAGGCACCGCCTCTTTTGTAGAAAGTGGCTTCCTTAGGTCTTAAACATGTATTATTACCAGTCTTATTACAGATAAGGTTTAGTGGCACGGGCTCAGAGAAATTCATTTGACTGCTGTAGTTTCTGGAATTGTTGATAACAGGGTGGCCCAAAGTATCAGAGTCATTTACTCTTACGACGATTTCTGAATCGCCCCAGACTGCGGGGTGAAGAATCGGTGGGTCCGGAACGAATGCCCAATGGGTGCTTGTTACTCTCTTTCATGTCCAAAATCTGTCTGCAGCAGACTTCTCATGAGCATCCGTAGTAAGAAAATTTTAAATTAAAATGAAAAGTGAGTGATTCAGGTAGTTAGTGGGAGTCTCCGGATACAACTCCCCCTTTTTTATTTTATATAATTGGTGTTTCAGTGTGCCATGAGCTCTTTCAACAATGCCTTGATAATATAACTAGTGTTTTTAATTGGTCTTAACTTATGCAAATAAACATACTGCCATGAAATATAAAAATAGGCAGTGAGAGTTTTAAATTCTGGAGGGATCAGGTAGATGGAAAGATAAATGTTTCAATTCTGCTTACAAAGGTATTGTCATTTACTAAACTGTTGTCAGCTTAAGAGAAAAAGCTTAAAACACTTTATCAGTAACATTTGAAACAAAAGCCACAAAATAATTTTCTTTAGTTTACTTGATCCTATGTAACACCTGTTCTGCTGAAATCTAGTTCTTTACTAGTTTAGGAGTAATAAAACAGTGACCATAAATGACAAAAGACTTATACAAATGGCAGTGGCAAAAGATCTGATGAGAGCTTACTATAAGACAGTTGACATAAGGAAATTTGGATATTTTTGCAACACAAAACATTTAGTAACAAAGTTTAGCATCATTCCTTTTGACAGTGCTTTCCAGGTAATTAAGCAGGTGATTATATATCAGATAAATAAGCCAAATTAGCCACATAGTTTCTCTAATGAAGAGAAAATTCCTCTGACATTTTCCAGGGACCCTCTGGAAAATATCAGAGTTAACTAGGGGTAAAAGTACCCTTCTGAATGTGATTTTGGCAAGTTGTCAGAAGAAAGTTTCTTTGGCACTTGCTTAAATAGAATTATAGGTATCTTAGAATGACAATAAAAAGGCTTAAATGCAAATACATGTTACTCAGTTGTTAACAACACTTGGCTTACAGTCTTTTTAATATGAAGATTTCATTTTCCCAAACACTCAGAGAACTCATTGAGACTTTAAGCATGAGTAACTGCTTTGATAAAAACAATTAGAAAGTTCTTTGCAATTTTTTAACATTAAGAGCAGACTACTCAGTTTAACAAAACTTTGTCTTTAACTGAAAACAAAATTCTAATTTTGCTGTGTACTTGATATTGAGACTCATTTGCTTTAATTTTACATAGCATGACTGTATCAACTCTTCCACAAACTTTCTACAACTTTCTTTTTACATTCACTGTTCCCCCTCTTTAAATAAACAGCTGTGCTTTAGAACAGTTACCTTCTTTTACTCTCAATACAATCCCTTTCTATTCTTTATATCTTCTTTTATTAAAATGCACATACTTTAGCATACAGAAATGTTTTCCTTATATTAAGTAGCTTTAATCAGAACTTAAAACCATTAGGTACTTTAATTTTCAGTGAACACTTAGAAGTGGGCTATTGTAAACTGTTACACTTGCATTCTTTAGATTGACAAATTTATGAACACATTTTATCATTTCTGGAAATGTGCCTTACAGCACAATTTTTTACTGAGCACAAAACATCTTCATATAACTTAGCAAAACTCTAAGAATTTTGGTTACCACAAAAATTCTTAGGCTGTTTGCAGATATACATAGTTATACATTAATATACTATTATTATCATTAAGATATTCATTTGTTACACTTGTTTACACACTCTGTAGCAATTATGCTAGATTACTTTTAAACTTTTATTAGACATTAGACAAAGTCAAGCCTTTCTTTAAGCATCTTCTTGAAAGATTTAACAGATAACATCAATTTAAATGACTTTAGGTAAACAAGCAACTGATAACTATAAGGACATGTCCATTTCAGTTAAACTTAAATTAGCATTAATGCTTAATATCTTTTATTAGAATTTCTTGGAAGTTTTAGAATGCCCAATTTTCACAAGCGCTTGTTTTTAAATTAATTTTATTAATACCATCCGGAGGTAGAAAAACATTTTTCATTTACACACTTAGACAAACAAACATACAGACTGAGACATAATGATTACAGTTAGCAATACTTTACATAAAAGAATATATACTCAGATAGATAAACTGATAACAAAGATTTGAGTTACTAATATTCAGTTGCTCTCTTTCTTGTTAGCTTACTTGATTAAAGGTATCTCAATTTGCAAGAATACATTTTAAGGGTGAGTAGTTTACATAACTGGGTTAAGGTTTAGATGGTCCCAGACTAAAGGAGCCGATGAAGGCTCTGTACTGATAGGGACTGTGTTTGTCCAGGGGGCTGGAAATGAAATGCAAGTACAATTCTAGCACTAGTTATGTAAAGCCAGGTTGTATTGCAGAAGATAAATTTCTTCTGTTTCAGGGAGTCTAGTTTAAAAACCTCTCAAATTTTTGAATATAATGATGAACCCAATAAGTAGAATAGATTTTTACTGAAAGAATTTAGAAAACTAGTTCTATATTGTAGTAGTTCATGGGATTTTTGACAATTTTCTTTTCTTGTGGCAAGATATATTTAGCTGCATAACATTATATTGCATACTTCTTTCAGGGGCCAAGCCTCTGTAATCAGAGATTTAAAACTGGTAGCTGATGCTAATCGTCTTTTAAGTGGCGAATGAGGGCTCTGACACATTTTATGAGATAAAGAGTACAGCATTTAGCCAGGAATAAGAGCAATTTCTTACCTTACAGTGGTGAGCATCAGGTTCCGTGAAACTGATGAAGTTAGGAGAGAGTTAGGAATGCCCCCTGCCTCACTCAGAGGCCAGGGCAGCCTGAAAAAGCAGGCTGGAAGTCAGAGAGACAGAAAGAGAGACACTCCTCATGGACACCCAGTTGGGCTGTCGGGGTCTGATTCCAGACACGTGGGCCTTTGAGAAGCCGCTGAAGTGTAGCCTCAGCCTAGACTCTCGCAGTTGCCCACGGCTTTCCTCAGTCCCTCGCATCCAAGGAGATGCCTCTGAAAGGGAATCCTGGCCTCCACTCAGGTGACATTCCTGACTCCCAAGGGAGATGGGGGATCCACTGAGGGAGACGCAGGGGAACCTGTTGCTTGAGACTTTGAGATTGGCAGCCCGGGTAGTCCCATTTAAGTGGCTGACGAGCGCCCGATGTTGTGTGCCATAGATGGCTTCCTTCTATAAGGACAGTGAAAGAAAAGGCAGGCTTGGATGCCGACACTCACCTCTGAGGTTATCTCAGATGAGACCCTGAAAATGACGCTGGGGTTCTTGTTTGCAGAGCTGAAGAATGAACTTAACAACCAGTCGAGGCAGGAGAGCTAAGGGGAGGCTTTTATTTAGAGATACAGTGAGAAGACAGATCGCTCCTGGCTCACGCAGGGAGGGGACAAGAGAGCCTTGTGCACATAATTCTGACAAATTATAGGGCTGTTTTGTATTCTTTGAAGAAGTACTTTCTGTTGGAATCTCTCTGATTAGCGTCCAAAGCCCAGAAGTATCTACTGGGACCTTTTCTGGTCCGTGGACATCATAATGCTCTTGTAATTTTTCTCCTACAGGAGCCCAGACTTGCAGATCTACTGTCCCTTCCTCTGGGAACAATGGGCATGTTTTTTCTACAAACTCTAAAAACTGTGTAAGCTGTTGCTGTCCCACCTGTGCATCGCAAGCTCTGAGCATATTTTTAAGCATATTTACAAAGAGCAGCCTGCTTCCACTATTACCCATGAGTACTCACCGTTCTGCTGCTCTTCTTACCTGTCCTGTGTTTCACCGCCTCCCTCTTTTCTTCTGTGTACCCACTTTTTCTGCGGTAGTCCTTCACCGTTGTCCCCGTGTTCAGGTCCCTGTTCGGGCGCCACTTCTGATGGAGCCAGCCATCAGCAGTCGAAAGGTTCCTGAAAGGGGAGCTAGGCTATATTTACAAAGATCACAGGAGGACAATCTGTCTTGTGCAGAATGTCAAAATGCTTTATTGGTGACAAGCTTTTATACAGTAAAATAGAGAACTAGGTAATACTCAAAAGTCAGCATCTGAAGCATGTTCCTCTTGGCAACCTGGGCAGAACACAGGTGGTCCCTACTTAAGCTTATTACAATAGGTGGAAATATGCACAGTCACTTATACCTGGGTAGACTCATATAACCTAAGGGTCATAGGACAGTCACTCTATCCCTAGACATACATATTTCAAAACAGCTTGTACAAGCATAAAAGTTGCAGAATAAGTAAGTTCAAAAGTTGCAGAATAAACAAGTTCCCTCTACAATATGGAAGAAGTAACAAAATGGCTTCACTTATGTCAAGCAGTAACTAAACACGGCTCCCCCCACATACAATATAGGGGCTCCTATTTTTCTTGTTTACCCCCTCTATGACAACTCTCTTTACTTTCTGACAGCTTTGGTTGCCCTGGTTCCTCAGGCTAGAAAAAAAGTGGGCTTTATATGAGAATTTTAATTACCCTGCATTGTACTGAGACGGCTGTCCCTCAGATCAACACTAAAGAAATGGAGATCCATCACCCATGTCACTCCCTTCTTCCAACATATAAGTCCTATCTAAAACTTGCTGGAATTTTGGTCACTTCTCAGAACTTTGGGTATTTAACAATTGTGTCCAGGGTTTATAATTATCTCTCAGAGGGTTGGTTATTAGGAGCCTACTCCAGCACACCTGAAGTGGAACTCAAGCCTTTCCTTTAAATATTTCTTATAAGGCTTCTAGAAGGTCATCTGTAATAAATTTGCTCACAACCTAAGGTTAAAAATTGGTAGCTCAATCTTTCAGATCCCTGTTTATCTGAAATGCTATAAATAATAACAAATAAATATACTATCATTTAACTATTCACTAGTCAACAAATATACTTCATTTTATGCTAAGCACTTTAAATGCACTATCTTATCAAATCCTCACTATATCCCTGTCTAGGCATAGCATACCTGTACAGAGATGGAGTCACTAGTCCAGTTTTATAGATGAGAGAAATGAGGCTTCAAAGAGCTCCAGTAATTTTCTAAAGATCCCCCAGGTATGAATCCATCTCTTTCTGAATTTAGAACCTGAACTTTTAAGCACTAATCAATGTATATGTCAGGACTATTTTTTAAGAGTAGAAACTAGTGAAAATCATAACAACATAACTGTAAATATACAGCCGTAGTGAAGATGAGCCATGGAAATATTTAGAAGCATGTATCACCAAAGAAGCATGGAAATAGTTTTCAGGAAAGCATTCAAGATTCCTAGACCTAGACATTTTTCTTTGCCATGGTTATGAGAAAGTGGTTTAGTCATGATGCTGAAAGCATAATTTTAGACTGAAATTCTTGTTGTTACAATAAGTTTAGAGATGGGCTTTTTAATTAGTAGTATTTTTACATATGGAGAGTTAGAGATTAAGAAAACAGGGGAAATGGGCAAGGAAAAGGCGCTATATAGTGAGAGTATCAGAAGAGGAAGCACTAAACTAAGCGACACCATTTTTATGCTGTGGTCAAAAGGCTCCAACCACTTGTCTGACACTGGAGTAATAATAATAGACATTAACATTTATTAAGCATTTACCACATTCTAAGCATTATGCTGAGCATGGTCTAATTTATTTCTCACAAAAATCCCATGTGATAGGTAATATTATTGTCTCTATATAATAGATATAATAGTGGAATCATGGAGTCTTCTTGAAATTAAATATCTTGTCCAAGGTCATATAAATAGTAGGCATGGAGCTAACTAATGTTTGAACTCCACTGAGCCCCAGTGAATTCTAAATCACTCTATCACCTCTCAGGACAGTGTTTTCCCTATCTGTAAAAGGATTACCACTTCTAGGCATAGTCAATAAAATCATTTAGTCAACATTTTAACTTTATGGGTATTATGACAATTTTCAAAGTGTTCCAACTCTCCTGAGTTGGATATCATCAAAAAGGCAGGCTGTTAGAAGGAAGAAGAAAAGTTTTGGCATTCTTCACAGTTAAGGTTTTTGTAATATCATATCCTTATTCATCATCCCCGGACTGCTAGGACCTATAGAAAATTGAAAAGGATAAACTAGGGATATATAAAATAAATAATTTTAACAGGTTATGAGCTCTTGGAATTTGTTACCTCAGAAGTGATATAGCTTCTACCAATATGAAACTCTTAAGGAACTAAATTAGGTAAATTTATTAATAACCCCAATGAAACAAGAGACACTTGCTCTTCTAGAGGGTGCATTTCACTTTTTGTGGGGTTCCTACCCCTGCTCCCCTGATTTTGTCAGAGTTCTTGGGAACATGGTCAAAATCTGACCTTGAGACATTAGGGAATATGGAGAAAGGTGTACTTTCATTGCATGAGGTTATATACATATTTAGAGACTCTTAAAGACTTAACATATTGTCAGATTTTTCAATTATAGTACAGACTACACTTACATCAGTAAAAGAGTATGTGTGTAGATTTGCAAAGAGGAATAACTGGATTATTTTCTCAGTAATATTTTGCAAATAATAGGTCTTAAATTCTTAACACATTTTGGCAAAATATGTAATAGTTGTTTGCTATTTCTATAATGATCATATAGTAATGCCGACAGGAGATTAGCACCCTGAGTATAAAAATTTCCAGCTGCAAACTGTTGCATGTGTAGCAAATATGGACCTGCACGAAACAGATAAAAATATCACTAAATATATGTAAAGGAATAGCCAACTAATTATTACATGTAGAATTTCTTCTTTTCCTTTATCTTAAAAAGAATATTTATGGAAACAACATATCTTGAATTACTATTTTTTGTTACTGTTCCCATTTCTCATTAAATTCATTAAAGGTCACTCATGAAATATATATTTAATTACATCAGTTTAAATAACTTCAAATTATAAAATACAACTAAAAATAAATCTTTTGTCAAACAACATATTCTAGCTTTGTAAACATGGTCATAGTTGATATAATATATGTTAATCTTTATTTGTACTTTGCAAAGATAGCTCAATATAAAAAAATCTATTAATGTAATATATATTAATAAATTGAAGAAGAATAAATGATCATCTGATAGATGCTGAAAAAGCATAAATATAAATCAACATGCATGAAAAATAAAAATGCTATTAGGAAGTGAGGCAGGAAAATAACATCTTCAACTTGATGAAAGGTAATTTTCAGAAAACAAATATATTGGTGAAATTTTAAAAAGAACTCTCAAAGTTAAGAAAAACATAAGCAATACCTCAATCTTTGTTTCTTTTCTCCATTGTACTGGAGTCCTAGTCAGAGAAATGAGAAAAAGAATGAGAGCTATATCTGCAAATATTAACAGTGTCTACATAGAAAACCCCAAAGAACCCAAAGACAAACCAATAAAATGAATGTGTCATCAGTAAGGATTCATGGAACACAAATGGTTAACAATGTGGAAGTCTAACTCAATCTCATAGGCACTGGATACCAAATTACCAAAGTCCGAAGATATCATAAATTGGTGAGGATACAGGCAAACAGGAATTTCCATACATT
>JAVSCE010016578.1:0-10444 GCA_032199065.1 Smutsia gigantea
CCTGCTCTTCCTGCTCCGGCTCTTCCTACTAATCCTCCTCCTCATGCTCTTCCTGCTCCTGCTCTTCCTCCTCCTCCTCCTCCTTCTCCTCCTGCTCCTGCTCCTACTGCTAAATCTCCTCCTCCTGCTCAAGCCCCTCCTCTGGCTCCTGTTCCTCTTCCTGAACCACCTATTCCTCCTTCTCCCACTGCTTCCCTCCTGCTCCTCCTGCTCATCCTGCAACTGCTGCTCTTCCTGCTCCTCCTCCTCCTGCTCCTGCTCTTCCTGCTAGTGCTCCTCCTCCTGCTCCTCTACCTCTTGCTCTTCTTGCCCCTGCGCCTCCTCCTTCTCCACCTGCTCCTAATCCTCCTCATCCTGCTCATCCTCCTGCTCCTCCTGCTCCTGCTCCACTTCTTGCTCCTCCTCCTCCTGCTATTCCTCCTCCTGCTCTTCCTGCTGCTGCTTCAGCTCCGCTCCTCCTCCTGCTCCTTCTCCTCCTCCTGCTCTTCCTGCTCCTATTCTTCATGCTGCTGATCCTGCTCCTGCTCCTCCTCCTGCTCCTGCTCTTCTTCCTTCTCCTCCTCCAATTGCTCCTCT
This sequence comes from Smutsia gigantea, assembly GCA_032199065.1. NCBI lineage: Eukaryota > Metazoa > Chordata > Mammalia > Pholidota > Manidae > Smutsia > Smutsia gigantea. Next base: position 577 of record JAVSCE010016578.1, read on the forward strand.
TGCTCCTCCTGCTCATCCTCCTACTCCTCGTGCTCCTCCTCCTCCTTCTGCTCCTCCTGCTTCTCTGCCTGCTATTCTTTCTCCTGCTCCTCTTCCTGCTCCTCCTGCTCCTCCTTCGACTGCTCCTCTTGATCCTCCTGCTCATCCTCCTCCTCCTCGTGCTCCTCCTTCTCCTCCTGCTATTCCTGCACCTGCTCTTCCTTCTCCTCCTCCTCCTCCTGCTCTTCCTGCTACTGATCCTCCTCCACCTCCTCCTACTGCCTCTCCTGCTCCTCCTCCTGCTCTTCCTCATGCTCCTCCTACTCCTGCTCCTCCTGCTACTCCTACTCCTGTTTTCCTGCTTCTGTTCCTCCTCCTCCTCCTGGTCCTCCATGTCCTCCTTCTCCTGCTCTTCATGCTTCTGCTCCTCCTCCTGCTCCAGCTGCTCATGTCCTGCTCCACCTGCTCCTCCTCCTGCTCCTCCTCCTCCTGCTCTTCATGCTCTGCTCCTCATCCTGCTCCTCCTGCTCCTACTGCTCCTCCTCCTCCTCTTTCTCCGCCTCCTCTTCCTCCTGCTGCTCCTCCTAAGGTTCATCCAGTTCCTCCTGCTCCTACTGCTTCTCCTCCTGCTCCTCCTCCTGCTCTTTCTCCTGCTCGTCCTCTGCTGCTCCTCATCCTCCTACTGCTCCTCCTGCTCCTCCTCCTTTTCCTCCACCTGCTCCTCTTCCTCACCCTACTCCTCTTCCTGCTCCTACTCCACCTGCTCCTCCTCCACGTCCTGCTCATGCTGCTCTTCCTGCTTCTCCTCCTCCTGGTCCTGCTCTTCCTTCTCCTGCTCCTCCTCCTCCTCCTGCTCTGCTCCTCCTCCTGCTCCTCGTCCTCCTACTATTCCTGCTCCTGCTCTTCCTTCTGCTGCTCCTGCTCTTCTTCCTCCTCCTGCTCCTGCTCTTCCTCCTGCTCCTCTTATTCTTGCTCCTCCTGCTCCTCCTGATCCTCCTCGTGCTCCTCCTGCTCCTCCTCCTCCTTCTATTCCTGCTCCTGCTCTTACTCCTCCTCCTCCTACACCTGATTCTCCTTCTCCTCGTCCTCCTGCTCTTCCTACTCCTGCTCTTCGTCCTGCTCCTCTTGCTCCTCCTGCTCCTCCTTCTCCTCCTCCTCTGGCTCCTCCTGTTCATCCTGCTCCTCCTCCTGCTCCTCCTGCTCCTGCTGCTCTTCCTGCTCCTCCTCCTCTTGCTCCTTCTCTTTCTGTTCCTGCTCCTCCTCCAGATCCTACCACTCCTGTTCTTCCTGCTCCTTTTCCTCCACCTGATCCTCCTGCTCCTGCTCCTCTTCCTGCTCCTCCTCCTCCTGCTCATCCTGCTCCTGCTCTTCCTGATTCTGCTCCTGCTCCTGCTCTTCCTCCTGCTCCTGTTCTTCTTCCTGCTCCTCCTCCTCTTGCTCATCCTTCTCTTCCCCCTCCTGCTCTTCCTCCTCCTCCTGCTCCTCCTCCTCCTGCTCTTTCTGCTCCTCCTCCTCCTGCTCCTCTGGCTCCACAACATCCTCCTGCTCCTTCTGCTCCTGCTCCTCCTCCTGCTCTTCCTTCTCCTGCCATTACTGCTACTGCTCCTCCTCCTGCTCCTTCCGCTCCTCCTCCTCCTCCTGCTCCCACTGCTCCTCCCCTTCCTCTTCCTGCTCTCCCTGGTCCTGCTCCTCCTCCTCCTCCCCATGCTATTACTCCTCCTGCTCTTCCTCCTCCTTCTGCTCCTCTTCCTCCTCTCCGCCTCCTGGTCATCATCCTCTTGCTCCTCCTGCTCCTCCTGCTCCTACTTCTACTCCTCTTGCTCCTCTTCCTGCTTCTGCTCCTGCTCCTCTTCCTGCTCCTCCTCCTCCACCTCCTGCTCCTGCTTCTCCTACTCCGGCTCCTGCTACTCCTCCTTGTCCCCGTGTTCCTCCTCCTCGTCCTCTTTGTCCTCTTACTCCTCCTGGTCCTCTTCCTCCTGCACCTCCTCCTGCTCCTTCTCCTCCTTCTCCTCCTTCTCCTCCTGCTCTCCTCCTCCTACTTCTGCTCCTCCTGCTCCGCCTCTTGCTCCTCCTGCTCCTCCTCCTCCTGGTCTTCCTGCTCCTCCTCTTCCTGCTGTTGCTCAAGCTCCTGTTCCTCCTCCTGCTCCTGCTGCTCTTCCTGCTCCTGCTCTTCCTCCTCCTGCTCTTCCTGCTCCTTCTCTTCCTACTCCTCCTATTCCTCCTCCTGCTCCTACTGCCCCTGCTCCTCCTCCTGCTCATCCAGCTCCTCCTACTCCTCCTCCTGCTCCTCCTCGTCCTCCTGATCCTCCTCATCCTGCTCCTACTCCTGCTCCTCCTCTTCCTGCTCCTCCGGGTTCTCCTGCTCCTAGAGCTCCTCCTCCTCCTCCTCCTCCTGATCCTGCTCCTGTTCCGACTCCTGCTCCTCCTGCTCATCCTCCTCTTCCTCCTCCTCCTCCTCCTGCTCCTCTTCCTGCTCCTCTCCTTGCTCCTCCTCTGGCTCCTCCACCTCCTCCTCCTGCTCCTCCTGCTCCTCCTCTTGCTCCTGCTCTTCCTCCTCCTGTTCCACCTTCCGTGCTTCTGTTCCTCCTCCTCCTCCGGCTCTTCCTGCTCCTGCTCTTCCTCCTGCTCCTCCTGCTCATGCTGCTCTTCCTGCTCCTCGTCCTCCTCCTCCTGCTCTTCCTGCTCCTGCTCCTCTTCCCCCTCCTCCTGTTCCTGCTCCTGCTCTTCCTGCTCCTGCTCTTCCTGCTGCTGCACCTGCTCCTGCTACTCCTCCTGCTTCTGCTCTTCCTCCTGTTCTTCCTTCTCTTGCAACTCATCCTACTCTTCCTGCTATTCCAGCTCTTCCTCCTCCTCCTGCTCCTCCTGCTCCTGCTTCTAATCCTGCTCTTCCTCCTCCATCTCCACCTCCTGCTGCTCCTGCTCCTGCTCCTTCTCTTCCTGCTCCCCCTCCTACTCCTGCTACACCTGCTCCTCCTCCTCCTCTTCCTCCTCCACCTGCTCTTCCTGTTCCTCCACCTGCTCCTCCTGCTCTTCCTCGTGCTCCTCCTCCTGCTCTTCCTCCTCCTCTTCCTGCTCCTCCTCCTGCTCCTTCTCTCCTACTGCACCTGCTCATCCTGCTCCTCCTCCTCCTCCTCCTACTCCTCTTGCTCCAACTCCAGTTCCTCCTCCTGCTAATATACCTCCTGCTTTTCCTTCTCCTGTTCTTCCTCAACCTCTTCTTCCAACTGCTCCTCCACCTTCTGCTCTTCCTGTTCCTGCACATCCTCTCTCCTCCTGTTCTGGCTGCTCCTCCCCGTCCTACTGCTCCTCCTGCTCCTCCTGCTCCTCCACATCCTCCTGCTCCTCCTGCTCCTGCTCCTCCTCCTTTTCTTCCTCTTCCATCTCCTCCTCCTCCTCCTCCTTCTCCTCCTCATGGTCTTCATGCCCCTCCTCCTACTCGTGCTCCTCCTGCTCCTCCTCCTCAGCTTTCTCTTCCTGCTCCTGCTCGTCCTCCTCCTCCTCCTGTTCCTCCGCCCCCTCCTCCTCCTGCAGCTCGTCCTCTTCCTGATACTCTTCCGGCTCCTTCTCCTCCTCCTTCTCCTGCTCATTCTGCTCCTCCTCCACCTCCTCCTAATCCTCTTCCTCCTCCTCCTGCTCCTCCTCCTCCTGGACCTGCTCCTCCTGCTCCACCTCTTGCTCCTCATGCTCCTCCTCCTGCTCCTCCTGTTCCTGCTCTACCTGCTCCTCCTGCTACTCCTCCCCTGCTCCTCCTCCTCCTCCTGCACCTCCTCCTGCTGCTCCTCCTCCTGCTTCCCCTCCTCCTGCTCCTCCTCCTGCTCCTATTTCTCCTCCTGCTCCACTCTTCCTCCTCCTCCTCCTCCTCCTCTTCCACCTGCTCTTCCTATTCCTGCTCTTCCTGCTCCTGCTCTTCCTGCTCCTGTTCCTCTTCCTGCTCCCCCTCCTGCTCTTCCTGCAGCTCCTCCTGCTCCTCCTTCTCTTCCTCTTGCTCCTCTTCCTCCTGCTCAATCTTCTCCTCCTGCAGCTCCTGTTGCTCCTCCTTCTCTTCCATCTCCTGATCCTCCTCTTCTCATGCTCCTGCTGCTCGTCCTGCTGTGCCCTCTTCCTCCTGCTCTTCCTGCTCCTGCTCCTCCTCCTGCTCATTCAGCTCCTGCTCCTCCTCCTGCTCCTCCTCCTCATGCTCTTCCTGTTCCTGCTCCTCATTCTCCTTCTGCTCCTCCTTCTGATGCTGCTCTTCCTGCTCCTCCTCCTCGTCCTTGTCTTCCTGCTCCGGCTCCTCCTCCTGCTCCTGCTCTTCCTAATGCTCTTCTCCTGCTCCTACTTCACCTCCTGCTCCTCCTCCTCCACGTGCTCCTCCTGCTCCTACACCCCTTGCAATTCCTGCTCCTTTTCTTCCTACACCTCTTCCTCCTCCTGCTCCTCCTGCTCTTCCTTCTCCTGCTCTTACTGCTCCTGCATTTCCTCTCTCATCCTGCTCCGCCTGCTCCTCCCCCTGTTCTGCTCCTCAAGCTCCTCCTTCTCCTCCTCCTCCTCCTGTTCCTCCTGCTCCTTCTCCTCCTCCTGTTCTTCCTCTTCCATCACCTCCACCTCTTCCACCTGCTCCTCCTCCTGCTCTTCCTGCTCCTCGTCCTACACGTGCTCCTCCTGCTCCTCCTCCTCATCCTACTCTTCCTGCTCCTGCTCCTCCTCCTCCTCCTCCTGCTCTTACGGCCCCTGCTCCTCCTGCTCCTTTCCTCTTCCTTCCCCTCTTCCTGCTCCTTCTCCTCATCATGCTCCTGTTCATCCTGCTCTACTCCTGCTCTTCCTACTCCTCTTGCTCCTCCTCATGTTCCGCCTTCTGCTCCTCCTCCTCCTGCTCCTCCAGCTCCTCCTGCTTCTCCTCCTCCTCTTACTGCTCCTCCTCCTCCTGGTCCTGCTCCTCCTGCTCAAACTCCTGCTCCTCATGCTCCTCCTCCTGCTCCTCCTGGTCCTGCTCTACATGCTACTGATCCTCCTACTGCTCCTCCTTTTGCTCCTGCTACTCCTCCACTGCTCGACCTCATCGTCCTGCACCTCCTCCTTCTGCTCCTCCTCCTGCTTTTCCTCCTCCTGCTCCTCCTCCTCCTGCTCCTATTTATCCTCCTGCTCAACCTCTTCCTAATCCTGCTCCTCCTCCTCCTCCACCTGCTACTCCTCCTGCTCCTCTTCCTCCTACTCCTCCTTCTCCTCCTGAGGCACCTGATCCTCCTCTTGCTCTTCCTGCTCCTGCTCCTCCTCCTGCTCCAGCTGCTCATCCTCCTCCTCCTCCTGCTCCTCCTCCTGTTACTCATTCTCCTGCTCTTCCTGCTCCTGCTCCTCCTCCTGCTCTTCCTCAACCTGCTCTTCCTGCGACTGCTCCTCCTCCAGGTCTTCCACCTCCTGCTCCACCTGTTCCTGCTCTACCTGGTCCTGCTCCTTCTCCTGCTCTTGCTCCTCCTCCTTGTCCTCCTTTTCCTGCTCTTCCTGCTCCTGCTCTTCCTGCTCCTGCTCTTCCTGATCCTGCTCCTCCTCTTCCTCCTCATCCTCCTGCTCTTCCTGCAACTTTTGCTCCTCCTCCTGCCCTTCCTCGTCCTGCTCCTCCTCCTGTTCTTGCTCCTCCTCCTGTTCCTCCTTCTACTGCTCCTCCTGTTCCTGCTCTTCTTTCTGCTCCTCCTGCTCCTGCCCCTCCTCCTACTCTTGTTCTCCTCCTGGTCCTCCTGCTCCTGCTTTTCCTCTCCAGCTCATCTTCCTTCTCCTCTTCATCCTGCTATTCCTTCTCCTGCTCTTCCCTCTGCTCTTCCTTCACCTGCTCCTCCTCCTGCTCCTGGTCTTCCTGCTCCTGTTCTTCCTCATGCTCCTCCTCCTCCTGCTCTTCCTGCTCCGGCCCTTCCTGCCCCTGCTCTTCCTCCTTCTCCTCCTGCTCCTGCTCTTCCTGCTCCTTCTCCTCCTCCTGCACCTCCTCCTCCTGCTCTTCCTGCTCCTGCCCCTCCTGCTGTTGCTCCAGCTCCTGTTCCTCCTCCTGCTCCTGCTGCTCTTCCTACTCCTGCTGTTCTTCCTCCTGCTCTTCCTGCTCCTTCTCTTCCTACTTCTCCTATTCCTCCTCCTGCTCCTACTGCCCCTGCACCTCCTCCTGCTCATCCCGCTCCTCCTACTCCTCCTCCTGCTCCTCCTCGTCCTCCTGATCCTCCTCATCCTGCTCCTACTGCTGCTCCTCCTCTTCCTGCTCCCCTGGGTTCTCCTGATCCTAGAGCTCCTCCTCCTCCTCCTCTTCCTGATCCTGCTCCTGTTCCTCCTCCTGCTCCTCCAGCTCATCCTCCTCTTCCTCCTCCTCCTCCTCCTCCTGCTCCTCCTCCTGCTCCTCTTCTTGCTCCTCATCTGGCTCCTCCACCTCCTTCTCCTGCTCCTCCTGCTCCTCCTCTTGCTCCTGCTCTTCCTCCCCCTGTTCCAGCTTCCGTGCTCCTGTTCCTCCTCCTCCTCCTCGTGCTCCTTCTCCTGTTCTTCCTGCTCCTGCTCTTCCTCATCCTCCTCCTGCTCTTCCTGCTCCTGCTCTTCTTCCTACTTTTCCTACTGCTCTTGCTTATCCTGCTCCAGGTCCTCCTGCTCCTCCTCTTCTTCTTGCTCCTCCTACTCCACCTGTTCCTCCTCCTCCTCCTGCTCCTCCTCCTGCTCCTGCTCTTCCTGCTCCTTCTCCTCCTGCTCCTTCTCTTCCTGCTCCTTCTTCCCCTAGTGCTCATGCTCTTCCTTTTCCTCTTCCTTCTCCTGCTCCTTCTGCTCATGCACTTCCTGCTCCTCTTCCTCCTGCTCATGCTCCTGCTCCTGCTCCTCTTCCTTCTCCTCCTGCTCTTCCTGCTCCTGCTCCTCTTCCCCCTCCTCCTGCTCCTGCTCATGCACTTCCTGCTCCTGCTCCTCCTCCTCCTCCTGCTCCTCCTCCTCCTGCTGCTCTTACTGTTCCTCCTCCTCCTAATCCTCCTCCTCCTGCTCTTCCTGCTCCTGCAGGCAGAATAAAACACCTAGTATATAAAGAATGGAGGAGGAAGAGTAAGAAGGAAGAGAAATAAAGAAACATCAGATGGTGTTTACAATAATTTAACAATAAAGTTAAGTTAGATTGTTAAATAGTAAAGAAGCAACCCTTGAACCTTTGGTAACCACGAATCTAAAGCCAGCAATGGCAATAAGTACATATCTATTGATAATCACTCTAAATGTAAATGGACTGAATGCACCAATCAAAGACACAGAGTAACAGAATGGATAAAAAAGCAAGACCCATCTATATGCTGCTTACAAGAAACTCACCTCAAACCCAAACATATACATAGACTAAAAGTGAAGGGATGGAAAAAGATATTTCATGCAAACAACTAAGAGAAAAAAGCAGGTGTTGCAGTACTTGTATCAGACAAAATAGACTTCAAAACGAAGAAAGTAGCAAGAGATAAAGAAGGACATTACATAATGATAAAGGGGTCAGTCTAACAAGAAGATATAACCATTATAAATATCTATTCACCCAACACAGGAGTGCCAACCTGTCTGAAACAAATATTAACAGAATTAAAGGAGGGAACAGACCACAATGCATTCATTTCAGGAGACTTCAACACACCACTCACTCCAAAGCACAGATCAACCAGACAGAAAATAAGTAAAGACACAGAGGCACTAAACAACACACTAGAACAGATGGACCTTAAAGACATCTACAGAACTCTACACCCCAAAGCAACAGAATACACAATCTTCTCAAGTGCACTGGGAACATTTTCCAGAATAGACTACATACTAGGCCACAAAAAAAACCTCAGTAAATTCAAAAATACTGAAATTATACCAACCAACTTCTCAGATCACTAAGGCATAAAACTAGAAATAAATTTTAGAAAGAAACCAGAAAGGCTCACAAATACATGGAGACGTAAAAACATTCTCCTAATTAATCAAGGTGTTAACGACCAAATCAAAACAGAAATCAAAGAATATATAGAAACTAATGACAACAACAACACAAAGCCACAACATCTGTGGGACACAGCAAAGGCAGTTCTAAGAGGAAAGTATATTGCAGTCCAGGCCTATTTAAAGAAGGAAGAACATTCGCAAATGAATAGTCTAAAGACACAATTACTGAAATTGGAAAAAGAACAAATGAGGCCCAAAGTTACCAGAAGAAGGGACATAATAAATATCAGAAAAGAAATAAATAAAATTGAGAAAAATAAAAGAATAGAAAAAATCAATGAAACCAACAGCTGGTTCTTTGAAAAAATAAACAAAATAGATAAACCCCTAGCCAGACTCATTAAGAGAAAAAGAGAATCTACACAAATAAACAGAATCAGAAATGAGAAAGGAAAAATAATGACAGACCCCACAGATATACAAAGAATTATCAGAGAATATTATGAAAATCTATATGCTAACAAGCTAGAAAACCTAGAAGAAATGGACAACGTCTTAGAAAAATACAACCTTCCAAGACTGACCAAGCAAGAAACAGAAAAACTAAACAGACAAATCAACAGCAATGAAATTGAATCTGTAATCAAAAAACTACCCAAGAACAAAACCCCTGGATCTGATGGATTCACCTCTGAATTCTACCAGACATAGAGAAGAAATAACACCCATTCTCCTTAAAGTTTTCCAAAAAATAGAAGAGGAGGCAATACTTCCAAACTCATTCTATGAAGCCAGCATCACTCTAATACCAAACCTGGCAAAGACCTCACCAAAAAAGAAAATTTCAGACTAATATACCTGAAGAATATAGTTGCAAAAAAACAGAACAAAATATTAGAAAGCGAATTCAAAAATACATCAAGAGGATCATACACCACGATCAAGTGAGATTCATCCCAGGGACGCAAGGATGGCACAACATTCGAAAATCCATCAACATCATCCACCACATCAACAAAAAGAAGAACAAAAACCACATGATCATCTCCATAGATGTTGAAAAAGCATTTGACAAAATTCAGCATCCATTCATGATTAAAACTCTCAAAAAAATGGGTATAGAAGGCACGTACATCAACATCATAAAGGCCATATATGACAAACCCACAGCTAACATCATACTTAACAGCAAGAAGCTGAAAGATTTTCATCTACGAAAAGGAACAAGACAGGGATGCCCACTCTCTCCACTGTTATTCAACATAGTACTGGAGGTCCAAACCACGGCAATCAGACAAAACAAAGACATACAGGGCATCCAGATTGGTAAAGAAGAAGTCAAATTGTCACTATTTGCAGATGACATGATACTGTACATAAAAAACCCTAAAGACTCCATTCCAAAACTACTAGAACTAATATGTGAATTCATCAAAGTTGCAAGATACAAAATTAACACACAGAAATCTGTTGCTTTCCTATACACTAATGATGAACTAACCGAAAGAGAAATCAGAAAAACAATTCCATTCACAATTGCATCAAAAAGAATAAAATACCTAAGAATAAACCAAACGAAGGAAGTGAAAGACCTGTACTCTGAAAACTACATGACACTGCTAAGAGAAATTAAAGAGGACACTATCAAATGGAAATTTATCCCATGCTCTTGGCTAGGAAGAATAAATATTGTCAAAATCGCTATACTACCTAAAGAAGTCTACAGATTCAACGCAATCCCTATCAAACTACCAACAGCTTTCTTCAATGAACTGGAACAAATAATTCTAAAATTCATATGGAACCACAAAAGACACCAAATAGCCAAAGCAATCCTGAGAAGGGGGAATAAAACAGTGGGAATTATGCTCCCTGACTTCAAGCTCTACTACAAAGCCACAGTAATCAAGACAATTTGGTATTGGCACAAAAACAGACCCACAGACCAGTGGAACAGAATAGAAAATCCAAACATTAACCAAACATATACAGT
>JAVSCE010016579.1:0-26640 GCA_032199065.1 Smutsia gigantea
TTAATCATTACCTCTAATCCCTCTGTTTTCTCCTTTAACTCCCCTACCCATCCACCTATATTCACATGGTGGGTACCTTGGAACTATATAAATATCTTAACTTGTCCCTCAGTGAATGTATTACATTATTGTTATTATTTCTTCAGTGCTTTGATATAAACCTTGCATTCGATTTTCTAATCCAGTGATTCAGGGCTCATCAGTGACTGTCATTTTTTATTTATTGCTTAATTGGAATTTTTTTTAAGCTTTGAGCTTCAGAAAGTTTTTGGTGTGTGTGTGCTGTATTTGACTTTCCTTAGGTGTTCTTATTACTGTTTAGTCAGGTTTTCACATATCTTGTTCAACAGTTTTATTTCTCTTTGATGAGATGTATGTTTGTTTTTATGAATGAACACTTTTTGTGAGCCCTGGGAAAGACTGGAAAATGTGTATTTGGGTCAGTACTTCTAGAACACCAACTATGGGAAGGTATGAAAAGTATTCCTATGCATAAGAGGTCCTATGTGAATTCCAATCCTTACACTGCTTTATTTACAAAGAGCAGTTAGCATTTCTTTATAACACTGATTGTCCTAGAGTAAAATAAAATATTCTAATATTTGGGCCTAGTCATCACCATGGACACAAATTGTACTGAAATGGTGTACCTTCACTGAGAGCAGACAAGCATGCATTTAAGTTTGTATGCAAGGGCTTAAAAGCTAGCACAAAACTAGCAAAATGAAAGAGAGATAATATGATTGTTAGATCTAAATTTCCAGAGTACTTGTTAACAAGGACATCCTATCAGACTAAATTCTGCTTTTTATTAAAAGGGTTTTCAACCCTTAAGAAATGGTTCCATGATCTTTCTTTAATAAAGCTTCCATACATCTGGATGAATATCTAAACCCCTTTCTAATATTCCATATAAAGATTTGTCACCCCACCCCATGAAAGAGCTCTTTGGTTATGCCCTCCTAGGACTTAACAGTATGGCCAACGAAGATAGATCCACCATCCTGATTAATTTAAGTAGCACCTACTGTACTATGGTAACACTACTCCTTCAGAAATTGGACTCCCTAATCCAGAGCTAATCCAGGGAAATCGAGAATTGGGAGTGGTGGCCATACAGTTTTGCTGTGTAGACCTAGTCTTAATTGCTGCCAAGTGTTTGTCTTAAGTGCTAATTAAAAACAAACACCTAGAGAATTGTCTGTGTTAAGACACAGATAAAGCCAGTAAAGAGAGTTTATGATTTCAGTGGTCCACATCATATGGGAATTGTAAGGGATCAATAAAATAACACGTCTTCCCTGTCTAGGTTCTGAACCCATTGAAATATAGTTAGGAACCAGACAGAGATCAAAACATCGTATTCACTACTAATAAAGCTGATTGGAGAAGATGGTTTTAGTGCAGACTTCTTACTACTGGACCCCAGAATAAGGCGTCTGAGAGTTGCAAGCAATGCTGAAAAACCAGAAGACTCCAGACCAAAAGTAGGTCCCTCATTGCATGGCAAGGAGCCAGTCAGAATGCATGTTCTCTTATAGGCATACAGACCCCTGAGAGAAAAGCAGAGAGCAAGGGCCTGAGCTGAGCATGCACAGATTATTTCTTCCAAACATACTGGTCATGTAACTCATTCCTCCTCCCATGGCAGAAAAGCAGGAGTGTTAGTCTAGTTGAAGTTCTCCCACATGGAAACATGAGAAGGACAGATTAAGTGTTCCCTCTAACACAACTCAGTGATATATTCAGTATTGCCATTTGCTTGAACCTGTCTGTCTCTTCAGAACCAAAAATACCACAATTTTGCTGTAACAAAAAAGCTGTTGGGATATTTTAGGAGGACTTTAGTACAAACAGCTTAACTGCAGAGTATCATGTTAAAGACATATCATTGGAGTATTTAAAAACCTCACCTAAATTCTGTAACAAAACATGAAGAAATGCTTCTTAAAGGCAAAAGTACCAAAAATAATCCATTCGCAGCTATCTATCAAGTGGAAACACTAAATATTGTACCTTTTGAGTATGATACTTTCCTCCACTCACTTGAGTTCTGAAACGAGGCTTTAAGTAAGAAATTTCTCTATTATATCTGGGTTCATGTAATATCCACATATTGGAAAAGTGTGCAGATATTTGGTGGGGAGAAGAGAAGAGGATAAGACAGGAAGAAAAGGAAGGGAAGGGAAGAGGGTAAGAGAAGGAAAGGGAGAAAAGAGAAAGTAAGAAGGACATTGCAAGAAATGGACACCATGAGTAAAATTGGGGATCATCTGGACCATGTGTTTGATGTAGAGGTGGGCAGAGTATTGAGTGACAATGGGATAGTTGGGATGGTGTGAGCAAGCTATGTGTGATAATGGTGACAGTGAGGACAGTGAGTAATGGTGGAGGATGGCATGAAATCACTGAACGAAGGCAGGAACAATGTGAATGGTAGTGACAGGACAATGTATGTGGTAATGGTAGTATAGACACAGTGTACGTCATACTGTGGAAGATGAGAATTGAGTGTGTGTGTGTGATTGTGTGAGAGAATAGGAGGATGTAGACAGTAGGTGGAATGGGGAAAGTAATGTGATGGTAGAAGATAGGTATGTGGTAGAAGTGATAGGGTTAGTGTGTTTGTATGTGTGATGCTGGGGGAAATGAAAGGTGTATCTATTTGTGGGGGCAAATAGGTACAGTGAGCATGTGTAATAATGGGGAATGGAAAAATGTATGGTAATTAGGAGTGTGGAAATGTGTGTCTGAGTGGGGCCGAAAAAAGTGTTTGATGGGGAAATGCAGAGAGTTCCCAAGTGTCAGGAATGAGAAGAGTATGTGTGTGTGAGTGGAGATGACGTGGATATTGGTTGTGAGTGTGTGTGATATGGAGGAGGCACGTGCATATGGAAAAGGAGTTTTGGAGGAGGGTGAAGGTTTTATAGGAGGGATATGTACTGCATGTATGATGGTATGGCTGGACACTGAGTGATAGGGATAGGGAGTAATTACAGGTGGGATTGTGAGTGATGGAGATGGTATGTATGATACTGGGGGTTGACTACAGCTAGCTGTATTTGATAGTAGGTGCCATGGTACCTTATGGACATTGTGTGTATGATAGTATAAGATTGGAAAGTGTACATGCCAAAATGGGAGTAATAGAGACCATGTACATGTTAGTGGGATACTTTGGAGAATTGGGACAGCATGTGGAAATCATAAGTCATAAACCATAGTCATTATCATGTAAGTCATAGAGGGAATCATGTATGAATGATATAGTATCTTAGAGACTCTCTGGGTGACAGAGATTTCATGTTTTGTGATGGGCATTTGAAATTGCATTTGGATATGTGTAACAGATATTTAAAAATGAGTTGCTTAAAATGATGAGGGGCCGTCTTTACCTTATGTAAAGCACATCCAGTGGTCTAAAATCCAGGACCTCTATGATTTCATCAATGCCTCAGGCCCCTTACATACATATTTTTTAGCATGTGGCTCCTACCTTTCAGGTGCTTTATGGTTGTTTGGTCCCTGCTGCAACTCTAGCCAGCAGTTCTATGTTCCAGGTAGGAAGATGAGGAAGAGGAGAGGGCAAAATACCTTGTCATAGAATAGTCTCCTTTATTTAGAGATTTTCAAAGAATCCTACCCAGTAATTGCCACTACATCCATTGGACAGAACTGTGACCCATGATTAAAACTCTCTGCAAAGGTGCCTGGGAAATGCAAATATACAGCTGGGAACATTGTCACCTGTAATAAAAACCAAGGTTTATTTAGTAAGTAAAAAGGGATGTTAGGTTGAAGATACAGGAGAGAAGTCATAATTAGTAGATCAAAATCCCAGAGGTAACAGATCAGACTGGATTCGGGGTGCAGGGGCATTATGTGACTGGCACAGTTTGACATGGTGAGCAAAAACAGGCATGTTTTTTTCTGCTCTCATGGAACTCACTATCTTGTGAAGAACACAATCATTAACCACAGACCCAAATATTTGTGATGTTGATACTGTAATAAATACTGTGGAAGGGAAGTATATGGTTCTGTGAATAGGTTTAAAGAGGATTTGACATACACAGAGAGGTCAAAGAAAGAGAAGTGTTGATTGAACTGAGACCAGGGGGCAGATTCAGAATTAACTAACTGGTTAAAGGATGGATGGATGGTTGGGATGAGGGAAAAGTGTTCCCAGAAGAAGAAATGGAATGAACAAAAGCACTTATGCTCTGTTTGTTTTTGTAATTTACTTTATTTTTATTTCATTTAGAATATTTGCTGTTGCTGTCTTCACATTCACTAATCTTTTTACTAGTTAATTTTGTGCAGTATATTTTTCATTTCAATGTACGATTTTCACCTTAGTCAATAAATCTCATTTCTCTACTTGAGTTTTCTCCTCATGAAGAGTTTTCTGTTTCTTTGCACACCTCGTAATTTTTTGTTGGATGCCAGTCATTAGGAACTTTACCTTTCGGTAAAATTTTGCTAACTTTTAACCTTTTGGTGCTAGATATTTTTGTATTACTGTACATCTTCTTGAGCTTTGTTATGGGATGCAGTTATTTGGCAAAGGCTCTGACTGCATTCTCCTTCCTTGTACCACAAACTGGAAATTATTCCAAGTTGTGAAGGCTCACTTCATTTTTCCCCTCATCTCTCAGAGATCACTTTCTCACTGCCTGATGTCCAGTGCCTTGAAAACAATTATTTCATGTTTCTTTCCCTCCTTTTTAGTGTTTTGTCAGGTTGGAAGGTAAATCCAGACCCTGACTTGCCTCTTGGGAAGCCGTATGGTGGAGACTTGTTAGATAATCCTTTCCATTTCCTTTTCCTCTTCTTCTCTGAGCTGGTTGGTTTCCTTACTACTGCCAAGAATCAGGTATAAATGACAGTTGTACTTTTTAAATTTTTGTTATCAGATGAGGAGAAAGAGTCTGAACAAGAACAATAAACTTTTTCAAAACCAGGGATTTGAGGAATAATTTGAATCACAGGGAACGGGACCATATATTCCAAGGGTAATTCTTCATGACTCCAAACTTAAACTTCTGAGTATAAAGACAAGGTAAAGAGACAGATTAACCTACACTCAGATGATAGATGTTTAAGATTTGGGATTGATACTTACAGGATTGGCTCTAAGCCAGGGAGCTTCTAAGACTGTTAGTAACTATGCTGTAGTCTCAGATGCTGTCCTACATGAGGATGAACCGAATATAGGACAGGCAGCCCATGGTGCTGGTCACATGATCATAGTTTCAGTCTAATGTCAGAGATAAGTCACCAAGAAGGTCATCATGGTTAAGAAAACATGTATGAAGACCATTGAAGAGCCTTTAACCAGGCTTCAGATCTTGTTAACATCAGAAAATTCTTCAGCAGAGGTAAACCCTATAAATGTAGTGATCATGGATGATCTTTCAGTGTCCAAACATTTAGTGTAGTTGAACACAGTAAAGAGAAGCCATAGTAATGCAGTCAATGTAGAAAAGCCTTTAGGAGCAAGTCAAACCTGGGAAATCATCAGAAATCTCAATCTGGAGACAAACTATTAAATATCCAGAATGTGATAAAATACTTTCCTCTCTTCTTATCCCATGCAGGCTACCCCAAGTTCTACAAGTAATTCTCTTGGCTTTGGCAGGGGGAGTTGCATGCTCCTGAGGAAGGGAAAAAACTCTTTCTCAAGCCAAGAACTCACAACATTGTAACATCTTCTCAAATTCTTTCTAGTCTCTTAAGTACATTTGGGCTGAGAAGGAATAGAATAGTTATCAGTAGCATAACTTGTCAGCTGTCCCTTCATAAGCCCTATAGGATTTTGTTTGAATTCCTTGGTGGCTCTCTTTAACGTATGGGGATACTTGGTGTCTACTTTTTTTTTTTGTTAGCCATGTGGCTTAAGTAAAATACTGAGGCACTATAAAAGTCCCATTCAATATCCTGCTAAATTTCTACTGTGTTTTCTTAATACTGCAACAGGAGCATGCTTCTGTCATTAAAAAACATCAAAATAATTCAGATTTTTATAATTGTCCACTTAGAATATAGTCATCAAAGGTAAATTACTGAAAAAGCATAAATAAATTCTAGGCCCTTTATATGTGCATACATATTATGAAGTAGATTATTTACATATATATTATACCCATATATATGCATAAATAAATATATATATTTGCCAAAAAAAAAATTCTAGGCCCTGAATACACATTTCCTAATTACATTCAAGAAAAATGAATATTTATTTGGATTTTGAATAGGGAAGGACATCCTTAGCATTTTTTAAAAATGGAGGAAATGGACATTGACAGGTAATAGGTGTTAAAACTTCAACATCTTGGGATTGGATTAAAGATGGTGGCGTGAGAGGTGAGACAGAGGCTTCCTGCTAAAACCTCATATAATATGAAAATAAAGCTACATCAACTACTCTTGAAAGAGCAACGGGAAAGAGGACGGCAACAAACTGCATACACCTGGAGACCAGAGCAGCCCTCACAGAAAAGGGTAACATACTAAAGCTGTGGTCCTGCCGGATCCAAGCCCTTCCACCACCCCAGCTCACCAGTGGGAGGAACAGAAAGGGAGCAGGGAGGGAGTGGAGATGTGGGACTGCTGAATAACTAACTCTGGAGATCTGCTCTGGGAGCACAAACCTACATTTCATGGTGCTTGCATGATACTCTTGTAATTAGGGGGTTGGAAAGCTAAGACAGGCAGAATTCCTGGAGAGACTAAGAATCCAGCTGCTTGTGAAAGCAGGGATCCATACCCAGCTGCTCAGGGACAAAAGAAGGGTGGGCAGTCTGAGAGACTTCCTAACAAAGAAGCCCTTAGTAAGAGAGCTGCTAAATGGGCAAGGATTGCACAGAGCTTGCTGCTCAGGAGAAAGGACAGGCAGACAAAATTGTCCGGGTGCACTCTGCCCAGCAGGTTGGGAGCTTTCACGATCTTCAGGTGCTCCAGCTCCCTGGCTGCCTATAAAGCTCCAAGAACCCCTTCTGTGACAGGCAGACTAGTGCGCCTTTCTCCTGGCCAGCCCCACCGGGCTTCAAACCGGGAAATCCTTCCCTGGTGTTAGGCCAGCCAGAGGGAAGATCTGTCTATAGGAACTAAAAACGCAAAGCACAGAGGCTTATAACTGTGTGCTCAGCCTACTGGTTCAGGCAGTGGAGACAGGCATAGCAGCCAGGAACCAGCAAACACGCCTTTCCTCCCCGGAGGCACCAATACCACTCCCCTACAATCCCCACATTGCTTCAGGGGCTGAGCAGCTCCAGAGAGTAGAGCTTCTGGGCACTAGAGGGCGCCATACACAAATATGAAACGCCAAAGGAACCTGGTCCAGAGTAAAATTATGAACACAACTCCTGAGAAAGATTTAAATGATATGGACCTTATGACTCTCCCTGAAAGGGAGTTCAAAATAAAAATGATTAACATGCTCATGGAGGTACGGAAAGATATTCAAGAACTCAGGAATGAATTCCGGTCAGAGATCCAATCATTGAAGAACACAATAGATGGTATTAAAAGCAGATTGGATACAGTGGAGGAGACAATAAATAAAATAGGAACTAGAGAAGAGGAATATAAAGAAGCTGAGGCACAGAGAGAAAAAAGGATCTCTAAGAATGAAAGAATACTGAGAGAACTGTGTGACCAATCCAAAAGGAACAATATTCACATTATAGGGGAACCAGAAGAAGAAGAGAGAGAAAAAGGGATAGAAAGCGTCTTTGAGGAGGTGATTGCTGAAAACTTCCCCAATCTGGGGAAGGAGATAGTCTCTCAGGCCATGGAGCTGCTCAGATCTCCCAACACAAGGGACCCAAGAAAGACAACAGCAAGACATATAGTAATTAAAATGGCAAAGATCAAGGATAAGGACAGACTATTAAAAGCAGCCAGAGAGAGAAATAGGATCACATATAAAGGAAAACCCATCAGGATATCATCAGACTTCTCAGCAGAAACCTTACAGGCCAGAAGGGAGTGGCATGATGTATTTAATGCAATGAAGCAGAAGGGCCTTGAACCAAGATTACTTTATCCAGCAAGATTATCATTTAAATTTGAAGGAGGGATTAAACAATTCCCAGATAAGCAAAAGCTGAGAGAATTTGCCTCCCACAAACCATCTCTACAGTGTATTTTGGAGGGACTGCTATAGATGGAAGTGTTCCTACAGATTAATAGCTGTCACCAGAGGTAATAAAACCACAGTAAAGAAAATAGAACAGCTAATTACTAAGAAAATGCAAAATTAAATTAACTATTCCCAAAGTCAATCAAGGGATAGACAAACAGTACAGAATATGATACCTAATATATAAAGAATGGAATAGAAAGAAAAAGGAGGAAACAAACAAACAAACAAACAAACAAAGAACCTTTAGATTGTGTTTGTAATAGCATATTAAGTTAGCTGTTACACTTTTAGATAGTAAAGAAGCTAACCTTGAACCTTTGGTAACCACAAATCTGAAGCCTGCAATGCCAATATGTACATATCTATCCAAAATCACCCTAAATGTAAATGGACTGAATGCACCAGTCAAAAGACACAGAGTCACTGAATGGATAAAAAAACAAGACCCATCTATATGCTGCCTTCAAGAGACTCACTTTAAACCCAAAGACATACACAGACTAAAAGTGAAGGGATGGAAAAAGATATTTCATGCAAACAACAAGGAGAAAAAAGCAGGTGTTGCAGTACTTGTATCAGACAAAATAGATTTCAAAACGAAGAAAGTAGCAAGAGATAAAGAAAGACATTACATAATGATAAAGGAGTCAGTCCAACAAGAAGATATAACCATTATAAATATATATGCACCCAACACAGGAGCGCCAGCATATGCGAGACAAATACTAACAGAATTAAAGGAGGAAATAGACAGCAATGCATTCATTTTAGGAGACTTCAACACACCACTCACTCCAAAGGACAGATCAACCGGACAGAGAATAAGTAAAGACACAGAGGCACTGAACAACACACTAGAACAGATGGACCTAACAGGTATCTACAGAACTCTGCACCCAAAAGCAGCAGGATACGCATTATTCTCAGGTGCACATGGAACATTTTCCAGAATAGACCACATACTAGGCCACAAAAAGAACCTCAGTAAAGTCAAAAATATTGAAATTCTACCAGCCAACTTCTCAGATCACAAAGGTATAAAACTAGAAATAAATTTTAGAAAGAAATCAAAAAGCTCACAAATACATGGAGACTTAACAACATTCTCCTAACTAATCAATGGGTTAATGACCAAATCAAAACAGAAATGAAAGAATATATGGAGACTAATGATAACAACAACACAAAGCCAAAACTTCTGTGGGACACAGCAAAGGCAGTTCTAAGAGGAAACTATATTGCAATCCAGGCCTATTTAAAGAAGGAAGAACATTTCCAAATGAATAGTCTAAAGACACAATTACTGAAATTGGAAAAAGAAGAACAAATGAGGCCCAAAGTCACCAGAAGGAGGGACATCATAAAGATCAGAGAAGAAATAAATAAAATTGAGAAGAATAAAACAATAGAAAAAAATCAATGAAACCAAGAGCTGGTTCTTTGAAAAAGTAAACAAAATAGATAAACCCCTAGCCAGACTCATTAAGAGAAAAAGAGAATCTACACACATAAACAGAATCAGAAATGAGAAAGGAAAAATAACGACGGACACCACAGAAATACAAAGAATTAAAAGAGACTATTATGAGAATCTATATGCTAACAAGCTGGAAAACCTAGAAGAAATGGACGACTTCTTAGAAAAATACAACCTTCCAAGACTGACCAAGCAAGAAACAGAAAAACTAAACAGACCAATCACCAGCAATGAAATTGAATCAGTAATCAAAAAACTACTCAAGAACAAAACCCCCGGACCAGATGGATTCACCTCTGAATTCTACCAGACATATAGAGAAGAAATAACACCCATTTTCCTTAAAGTTTTTCAAAAAATAGAAGAGGAGGGAATACTTCCAAACTCATTCTATGAAGCCAGCATCACTCTAATACCAAAACCAGGCAAAGACCTCACCAAAAAAGAAAGTTACAGACCAATATCCCTGATGAACGTAGATGCAAAAATACTCAACAAAATATTAGCAAATCGAATTCAAAAATACATCAAGAGGATCATACACCATGATCAAGTGGGATTCATCCCAGGGATGCAAGGATGGTACAACATTCGAAAATCCATCAAAATCATCCACCACATCAACAAAAAGAAGAACAAAAACCACATGATCATCTCCATAGATGCTGAAAAAGCATTTGACAAACTTCAGCATCCATTCCTGATAAAAACTCTCAACAAAATGGGTATAGACGGCAAGTACCTCAACATCATAAAGGCCATATATGACAAACCCACAGCTAACATCATACTTAACGGCGAGACGTTGAAAGCTTTTCATCTAAGATCGGGAACAAGACAGGGATGCCCACTCTCTCCACTGTTATTCAACATAGTACTGGAGGTCCTAGCCACGGCAATCAGACAAAACAAAGACATACAAGCCATCCGGATTGGTAAAGAAGAAGTCAAATTGTCACTATTTGCAGATGACATGATACTGTACATAAAAAACCCTAAAGACTCCACTCCAAAACTACTAGAACTAATATCTGAATTCAGCAAAGTTGCAAGATACAAAATTAACAAACAGAAATCTGTTGCTTTCCTATACACTAATGATGAACTAACAAAAAGAGAAATCAGAGAAACAATTCCATTCACAATTGCATCAAAAAGAATAAAATACCTAGGAATAAACCTAACGAAGGAAGTGAAAGACCTGTACTCTGAAAACTACAAGACACTCCTAAGAGAAATTAAAGAGGACACTAACAAATGGAAATGCATCCCATGCTCTTGGCTAGGAAAAATAAATATTGTCAAAATGGCTATACTACCTAAAGCAATCTACAGATTCAATGCAATCCCTATCAAACTACCAACAGCTTTCTTCAATGAACTGGAACAAATAATTCTAAAATTCATATGGAACCACAAAAGACCCCGAATAGCCAAAGCAATCCTGAGAAGGAGGAATAAAACAGGGGGAATTACACTCCCTGACTTCAAGCTCTACTACAAAGCCACAGTAATCAAGACAATTTGGTATTGGCACAAAAACAGACCCACAGACCAGTGGAACAGAATAGAAAATCCAAACATTAACCCAAATATATACAGTCAATTAATATTTGATAAAGGAGCCTTGGATATACAATGGGGAGATGACAGCCTCTTCAGTAGCTGGTGTTGGAAAAACTGGACAGCTACATGTAAGAGAATGAAACTGGACTACTGTCTAGCCCCATACACAAAGGTAAACTCAAAGTGGATCAAAGACCTGAATGTAAGTCATGAAACCATAAAACTCTTAGAAAAAAACATAGGCAAAAATCTCTTGGACATAAACATGAGCAACTTCTTCATGAACATATCTCCTCGGGCAAGGGAAACAAAAGCAAAAATGAACAAGTGGGACTATATCAAGCTCAAAAGCTTCTGTACAGCAAAGGACACCATCAGTAGAACAAAAAGACATCCTACAGTATGGGAGAATATATTCATAAATGACGTATCCGATAAGGGGTTGACATCCAAAATATATAAAGAACTCAAGCACCTCAACAAACAAAAAGCAAATAATCCAATTAAGAAATGGGCAGAGGACATGAATAGACACTTCTCCAAAGAAGAAATTCAGATGGCCAACAGGCACATGAAAAGATGCTCCACATCGCTAATCATCAGAGAAATGCAGATTAAAACCACAATGAGATATCACCTCACACCAGTGAGGATGGCCAACATCCAAAACACAAACAACAACAAATGTTGGCGAGGATGTGGAGAAAAGGGAACCCTCCTACACTGCTGGTGGGAATGCAAATTAGTTCAACCATTGTGGAAAGCAGTATGGAGGTTCCTCAAAAAACTCAAAATAGAAATACCATTTGACCCAGGAATTCCACTCCTAGGAATTTACCCTAAGAATGCAGCAGCCCAGTTTGAAAAAGACAGATGCACCCCTATGTTTATTGCAGCACTATTTACAATAGCCAAGAAATGGAAGCAACCTAAGTGTCCATCAGTAGATGAATGGATAAAGAAGATGTGGTACACATACACAATGGAATATTATTCAGCCATAAGAAGAAAACAAATCCTACCATTTGCAACAACATGGATGGAGCTAGAGGGTATTATGCTCAGTGAAATAAGCCAAGCCGAAAAAGACAAGTGTCAAATGATTTCACTCATATGTGGAGTATAAGAACAAAGAAAAAAACTGAAGGAACAAAACAGCAGCAGACTCACAGAACCCAAGAACGGACTAATAGTTACCAAAGGGAAAGGGACTGGGGAAGATGGGTGGGAAGGGAGGGATAAGAGGGAAAAAGGGGCATTATGATTGCAGATGTAACGTTGGGGAGGCATGGGGAGGGCTGTACAACTGAGAGAAGACAAGTAGTGACTCTATAGCATCTCACTATGCTGATGGACAGTGACTGTAATGGGGTTGGTGGGGGAGGCTTGATGAAGGGGGTAGTTTAATAATCATAATATTGCACATGTAATTGTAGATTAATGATCCAAAGTAAATTATTAAAAAAAAGAATACTTAGGAGAAGCTAATAAAAGAATAAGTGATTAAAAAAAACATATGGGATGTGAACAATTTCCAGGGATGTGTTGTTTTAATTTGTCTGATTTTTCGCATAGTATTCAAGATCAAATAGACAACATTCACCATGTTATTGATAAGTTTTCACAAATGCCTGGACTGTTAAATTGGTTTTCTTTGTTTCATTGGATATGGCCTATAATTGTAGGTCTAATACTGTGATGCATTTGTATTCCTGTTCTCCTAGTGTGTGTGCGGAAGGCAGTTGTTGGTCTTTTAAAGCCAATACAAGCATATGCTACTTTTCAAGAATTAACTTCAAGAAATAAGTGATTCCTTTTAAACAGCTTTCTGAAATCATATGCTGATTCCCCACCTGCATTTTCTAGAAGAAAATAATCATGTATATCGTGATTTTATCCAGAATTATAGCTGCTGGCTGTCCTCTCTTTCGTATTTTATCTCCCTGTTTGGTCCCAGGAGATGACTGGTTAGCCAGAGACGGGTAAAATTCCTCATGGGAGGAACAACCTAAGACAGGCACAGTCGCAAGGGACCTCAGGTGAGCAATGTGGGGGCCAACTTAGGTGGGGCATAGAACCTCACCCCTCCAGACGAGAGAGACATTGCCTGTGACAAGCTATGTCACAGGCCGAGCCCAACTAATCATTATTCTGGTACCTTCCACAAATATATGCATATGCATTTGCGTCAATTAAAACAAAAAAGGGGGAAATGTGGGATTCACTTATAATTTAAGTATAAAAATCATATGAATAATCACAGTTGACTTGATTGATTATAGTAACTGAATTAGTTTCTCTGATATGACTGCCTTTGCATTGTTTACCTTGTGAGAACTTGTTCACTATGTTCCTTGCATGGTTCACCTTGTGGGAGCTTGTTCACTGTATTGGAACTTGTTCGTTGCATGGTGAGCAATAATGTCTTGTGTATGGAAAAGTTGTTAAGAGAAAAAACTTCAAACGTTCACATCGCAAGAAAAAATAATTTGTAACTATGTATGTTGAAGGATGTTAACTAAACTTACTGTGATAATCATTTCACAACAAAAAAAATGACAATTAAAAAACAAAAAAATGGAGGAAATGACAATGGAAAGGAAAGTAGTGGTTTGCATTTTTTCCCAGATCCAGAATTCATAAACAGAATTCAGAGGAAAGCCAAAAGCAAAAAATATTTGCAGCAAATGTGACAGACATAAGGTTATTAATATCCTTAATATTTAAAGAACTCTCACAATAAAAGTGCATATTACTAAAAGACCTGAAAGTATGTTCCCCTTCATTAATCATAAAAGAAATACAACTTAAATCAATTAACTATAATTATGCTATAAAACTGGAAAAGATGTTTAAATTAAGTGCTGTGTTATCAAGGGTACATGAGAACTGTTCTGCTCTAAAGTTGACAAAACTCTTTCTGGACAGACTCATTCAAGATGGTGGTGTGAGAGGTAAGACAGAGAACTCCTCCCAAAACCACAAGTAGTACGAAAATATAGTTAATTAATACAACTAACTGTAAAACAACAACAGGAAAGAAGGCTGATCCAGACTGCATACAGACATCATGAACAGAGCAGACCTCAAGAAACAGGGTAATGTACGAAAACTTTGATGTGGCGAGACACAAGCCCTTCCCCCACCACAGCTTACTGGTGGGAGGAAGACAAACGGAGCGGGCAGGGGGAGGAAGCCTGGGACTACTGAAGGCCTAGCCCTGGAGATCTGCTTTGCGAGCAGAAACCTACACAGTGTGGTGCTCTGGAGGTTGGGGAGCTGGGACAGGCAGAGTGCTGACAGACTGACATTCTGGCCGTATATGGAGGAGGGGATCCACATCCAGCCGCTCTGTGACAGAGGAAAGGCAGCCAGTCTGAGAGGCTTCCTAGCAGCAGGAAGGCTATTGAAGGGGCAGGGGTTTCATGAAGCTTCCTGCTCGGGAGAAGGGAGAGCTGGATAAGGTTGTCTGAGCACGCTCTGCCCAGCAGCTTGGGAACCTTGAGGAGCTTCAGGCGCTCCATCCCCTGGCTAGTTGCTCAGCTTCGAGGCCACCCACTGTGAAACACAGCCAGTCAAGCCTTCCTCCTGGCTTGACAGCACAGGCTCACAAACTGGCAGTCCCTTCACTGGCGTCAGGCCAGACAGAGGGAGGCCCTGCCTACATCAGCTAGAGACACTGAGCACAGAGGCTTACACCTGTGTGCACAGCCACTGGCTGTGATATTGGAGACAGGCACTGCAGACGGAAATCAGGAAACAGATCTTTCCTCCCCCCAGGCACCAGCTTTGCTCCCCAATGAACCCCAACCTCACTCTAGGGGCTGAGCAGCTCCAGAGACTGGAACTTCTGGGCACTAGAGGGCACCACACAGAAATATGAAACATCAAAAGAACCTGGTTCAGACCAAAATCTCACAAACCCCAGAAAAAGGGCCAAATGAAACTGAACTCACCAATCTTCCTGAAAGACAGTTCAAAATAAAAATAATAAACATGCTTATGGAGGTACAGAAAAATATTCAAGAACTCAGGAACGAATTTAAGATGGAGATTCAATCATTAAGAAATTCCATATCTGAAATGAAACATACAATGGAGGGATTTAAAAGCAGATTAGATGTAGTAGAAGAGACGGTAAATGGAATAGAAATTAGAGAAGAGGAATACAAAGAAGCTGAGGCACAGAGAGAAAAAAGGATCTCTAAGAATGAAAGAATATTGAGAGAACTGTGTGACCGATCCAAATGGAACAATATTCGCATTATAGGGGTACCAGAAGAAGAAGAGAGAGAAAAAGGGATACAAAGTGTCTTTGAGGAGGTAATTGCTGAAAAATTCCCCAATCTGGGGAAGGAGATAGTCTCTCAGGCCATGGAGGTGCACAGATCTCCCAACACAAGGGACCCAAGGAAGACAACACCAAGACATATAGTAATTAAAATGGAAAAGATCAAGGATAAGGACAGACTACTAAAAGCAGCCAGAGAGAGAAATAAGATCACATACAAAGAAAAGCCCATCAGGCCATCATCAGACTTCTCAACAGAAACCTTACAGGCCAGAAGGGAGTGGCATGGTGTATTTAATGCAATGAAACAGAAGGGCCTCGAACCAAGAATACTCTACCCGGCAAGGTTATCATTTAAATTTGAAGGAGGGATTAAACAATTTTCAGATAAGCAAAAGCTGAGAGAATTTACCTCCCACAAACAACCTCTACAGTGCATTTTGGAGAGACTCCTATAGATGGAAGTATTCCTAAGACTAAATAGATGTCACCCAAGGGATAGACAAAGAATACAGAATACGATTCATAACATAAAAGGAATGGAGGAGTTAGAAAAAGAAAAAGGAGGAAAAAAAAAGAATCTTTAGGTTGTATTTGTAATAGCATAGGAAGTGACTTAAATTTGACTGTTAGATAGTAAGGGAATTACCCTTGAACCTTTGGTAACTGCGAATCTAAGGCCTGCAATGGCAATAAGTACATACCTATCGATAATCACCCTAAAATGTAAATGGTCTGAATGCACCAATTAAAACACATAGAGTCACTGAATGGATAAAAAAACAAGATCCATCTATATGCTGCCTACAAAAGACTCACTTCAAACCCAAAGACATACACAGACTGAAAGTGAATGGATGGAAAAAGATATTTCATGCAACTAATAGGGAGAAAAAAGCAGGAGTTGGAATACTTGTATCAGACAAAATAGACTTCAAAACAAAGAAAGTCACAAGAGACAAAGAATGACATTACATTATGATAAAAGGGTCAGTCCAACAAGAGGATATACTATTATAAACATCTATGCAGCCAACACAGGATCACCTACATATGTGAAACAAATAGTAACAGAATGCATTCATTTTGGGAGACTTCAACACTCCACTCACTCCAAAGGACAGATCAACCAGACAGAAAATAAGTAAAGACACAGAGGCATTGAACAACATATTAGAACAGATGGACCTAACGGACATCTACAGAACACTCCATCCAAAAGCAACAAGATTCACATTCTTCTTAAGTGCACATGGAACATTTTCAAGAATAGATCATATACTAGGACACAAAAAGAACCCCAGTAAATTTAAAAAGATTGAAATTGTACCAACCAGCATCTCAGATCACAAAGGTATGAAACTAGAAATAAATTACACAAAGAAAATGAAAAAGCCCACAAACACATGGAGGCTTAATAACATGCTCCTAAATAATCAGTGGATCACTGACCAAATAAAAACAGATCAAGCAATATATGGAGACAAATGACAACAGTAGTTCAACACCACAAAACCTGTGGGATGCAGCGAAAGCCAGGTTAAGAGGGAAATATATTGCAATACAAACCTACCTCAGGAAAGAAGAACAATCCCAAATGCACAGTCTAAACTCACAACTAATGAAACGAAAAGGAAGAACAAATGAGGCCCGAAGTCAGTAGAGGGAGGGACAGAATAAAGATTAAAGCAGAAATAAATAAAATTGAGAAGAATAAAACAATAGAAAGAATCAATGAAAGCAGGAGCTGGTTCTTCGAGAAAATAAAATAGATAAATCCCTAGCCAGACTTATCTGGCTACACACATAAGCAGAATCAGAAATGAGAAAGGAAAAATCACTATGGACACCACAGAAATACAAAGAATTATGAGAGAATACTATGAAAAATTATATGGCAACAAACTGGATAACCTAGAAGAAATGGACAACTTTCTAGAAAAATAGAACCTTCCAAGGCAACCCAGGAAGAAACAGATAATCTGAACAGAACAATTACCAGCAAGGAAATTGAATTGGTAATCAAAAAACTACCTAAGAACCAAATTCCTGGACCAGATGGTTTCCCTGCTGAATTTTATCAAACATTTAGTGAAGACCTAATACACATCCTCCTTAAAGTTTTCCAAAAAGTAGAAGAGGAGGGAATAGTACCTAACTACTTCTACGAGGCCAACATCACTCTAACACCAGAACGAGGCAAAAATACCACAAAAAGAGAATTACAGACCAATATCTCTGATGAACATACATGCAAAAATACTCAACAAAATATTAGTAAACTGAATTCAGAAATACATAAAAAAGATTATCCATCATGATCAAGTAGGATTCATCCCAGGAATGAAAGGATGGTACAACATTTGAAAATCCATCAACATTATCGACTACATCAACAAAAAGAAGGAGAAAACCACATGATGATCTCCATAGATGCTGAAAAAGCATTTGACGAAATTCAACATCCATTCATGATAAAAACTCTCAACAAAATGGGAATAAGAGGGCAAGTACCTCAACATCATAAAGGCCATATATGACAAACCCACAGCCAACATACTTAACAGCAAGAATCTGAAAGCTGTTCCTTTAAGATTAGGAAGAAGACAAGGATGCCCTCTCCCCCACTTTTATTCAACATAGTTCTGGAGGTCCTCACCACGGCAATCAGACAACACAAAGAAATAAAAGGCATCCAGATTGGTAAGGAAGACGTCAAACTGTCCCTGTTTGCAGATGACATGATATTGTACATAAAAAACCCTAAAGAATCCAATTCAAAACTACTAGATCTAATATCTGATTTCAGTAAAGTTGCGGGATACAAGGTTAATGCACAGAAATATGTTGCATTCCTATACACTAACAATGAACTAGCAGAAAGAGAAATCAGGAAAACAATTCCATTCACAGTTGCATCCAAAAGAATAAAATACCTAGGAATAAAGCTAACGAAGTAAGTGAAAGACTTATACGCTGAAAACTACAAGACACTCATGAGAGAAATTAAAGAAGAAACAAATAAATGGAAACACATCCTGTGCTCATGGATAGGAAGAAATAATATTGTCAAAATGGCCATCCTGCCTAAAGCAATCTACAGATTCAATGCAATCCCTATCAAAATACCAGCAGCATTCTTCAACGAACTAGAGGAAATAGTTGGAAAATTCATGTGGAGCCACAAAAGACCCCAAATAGCCAAAGCAATCCTGAGATGGAAGAATAAAGCTGGGGGGATTACGGTACCTGACTTCAAGCTCTACTACAAAGCCACAGTAATCAAGACAATTTGGTACTGGCACAAGAACAGACCCATAGACCCTTGAAACAGACTAGAGAGCCCTGATATAACCCAACCATATATGGTCAATTAATGTACGATAAAGGAGCCATTGATATACAATGGGGAAATGACAGCTGCAACAGCTGGTGTTGGCAAAACTGGAAAGCTACATGTAAGAGAATGAAACTGAATTACTGTGTAACCCCATACACAAAAGTAAACTCAAAATGTATCAGACCTGAATATAAGTCATGAAACCATAAAACTCTTAGAAAAAAACATAGGCAAAAATCTCTTGGACATAAACATGAGAAACTTCATGAACATACCTCCCCAGGCAAGGGAAACAGAAGCAAAAATGAACAAGTGGGACTATATCAAAGTAAAAAGCTTCTGTACGGCAGAGGACACCATCAGCAGAACAAAAAGACATCCTACAGTATCGGAGAATATATTCATAAATGACATCTGATAAGGAGTAGGCATCCAAATTATATAAAGAGCTCATGCACCTCAACAAACAGAAAGCAAATAATTCAATTAAAAAATGGGCAGAGGATCTTAACAGGTACTTCTCCAAAGAAGAAATTCAGGTGGCCAACAGGTACATGAAAAGGTGCTCCACATAGCTGATCGTCAGAGAAATGCAAATTTAAACCAGAGTGAGATACCACCTCACACCAGTTAGGATGGCCACCATTCAAAAGACCAGCAACAACAAATGCTGGTGAGGATGTGGAGAAAGGGGACCCCTCCTACAGTGCTGGTGGGAATGTAAACGAGTTTAACCATGTTGGAAAGCAGTATGGAGGTTCCTCAAAAAGCTAAAAATAGAAATACCATTTGACCCAGGAATTCCACTCCTAGGAATTTACCCTAAGAATGCAGCAGCCCAGTTTGAAAAGACATATGCACCCCTATGTTTATTGCAGCACTATTTACAATAGCCAAGAAATGGAAGCAACCTAAGTGTCCATCAGTAGATGAATGGATAAAGAAGATGTGGTACATATATACAATGGAATATTATTCAGCCATAAGAAGAAAACAAATCCTACCATTTGCAACAACATGGATGGAGTTAGAGGGTATTATGCTCAGTGAAATAAGCCAGGCGGAGAAAGACAAGTATCAAATGATTTCACTCATCTGTGGACTATAAGAACAAAGCGAAAACTGAAGGAACAAAACAGCAGCATACTCACAGAACCCAAGAATCGACTAACAGTTACCAAAGGGAAAGGGACTGGGGAAAATGGGTGGGAAGGGAGGGATAAGGGGGAAAAAGGGTCATCGCAATTCGCACGTATAATGTAGGGAATGGGGTACATGAGGAAGGCAGTATAACAGAGAAGACAAGTAGTGACTCTATAGCATCTTACTACGCTGATGGACAGTGACTGTAATGGGTATGTGGTGGGAACTTGATAATAGGGGGAGCCTAGTAACCATAATGTTGTTCATGTAATTCAATGACAGCAAAAAAAAAAAAATCTTTCTGGACAGCATTTTGGTATTATTGAAACCCAACCTTAAAATAGTTCACAACCCTTTGACCTGGTAATTCTAATAATGTGCCATGAAGAAATCATTGTTGATATGTCCAGAGGTTTGTGGGGGAAAAAAATCACCACAGTGATAATAGTATGAAGAAAATAAATGGAAACACCATTGTTAGTCAAGTAAGTACATTTATATCATAGATATTGTATAATAATTATAAAGAAGTTTGCAAAGGCTCTTTAATGTCCTGGAAAATGTTATGTCAAAATAGTCATGACATAATATTATACGTTAAAAACAGTCACAGATGAAGCATATTAATTACCATGTACATGTGGGTGTATGCGTGTGATGTAGGAGTTGGTATGGGCAATTTTCCTAATGTTTTTCTGATGATTCTTGTTTTATACAATGAAATCAGAAAATACCATAAGCTGAAGTATGTGATGACTTGTCTAAGTCCAGCTCCATTGTAGTTGTTAATGCTTCATGATTCTCAAATTAGGCGGTTCATAAGTTTTATGTTGATGCTAAAGATTGAGGACCCATGTGGAGCTAAATTATAGCCCAGGTATGTGAGAACATTCAAATATGCTTCTGGATTTTCCAGTGTGCATGACACTGGCCTCTAAGTTACAAGATACCGAGAGCCCGTAGAAAAGGCCATCCGGTGAGATACAAAACATCCTCAAGCTGTTCGGGGAGGCTCTGCTTGGCAGATTTCCTCCTCTTGTCTCTTCTGATAAACTTCTGTTTATTAATAGATTGTTAATTGGTGATATGATGGGAGGAATTCACTGCAAGGGAATTGTGAAGTATGAAGGAAAGTAAAACCTATTTAAGCTTATTGCCAGATTCATTTGATGTAATATTGAGATGTCAGTTTGCCTGCTCTCATGATGCAAATTAGCATAAAAAATTCTGTAGTTCCTTATAATTGTGCAAGTCTGACTGGACTGAGTTTTGTTTACATTAGACAGAGCTCCATTAGTGTCCCGACCCTCAGGACATCAACGCGGACCTGGAGAGGGGGAGTGGGAATTTGGTAGGGAACAAAAGACAGGAAGAATGGGAGACACTATTCCTGATCAAGTCTCGTTTGTTTGCGAAGCAGCAGAGTATATAACATTCATGGGCCAATCAGCATAAAGGTCAAGCAGTCACAAGCTCTCCACGCAGGGAGGCACACAATGCAACCGGAACACAAGTAGCAAACTTGTTTCATTTTGAAAGCACGCTCAGGTGCCCCACGCTCATCCGGTGAGTGCCATGTTGGCAAAACAGTTTGTATTGGGAAACAGGAACACAGAGAAAACCCCTAACCGCAAAGATCAAACTGCTGATATCTGCACGCATAATCCTAAATTGGCCAACGGCTCCCCACACATTAGTCTTTGAAAGCAGTTAATACATGTGTCTTGCTCATCATTATCTCCCCAGCATTTATCAAAATACATAGCATCCAGTAGGCATATTTTAAAATTTCTTCTAAAATTCTTACACATATGTAAATAAAGGAGGTAAAATCAAGTTAGCTCCAGCCCAGGGAAAATGGAAGAGGGACTTAGGAATTCTTTGGTGCTCATTTTGAGGCACCATAATGTTTTGTGTTTGGGCCTCAATGTATAGTATCTATGTAGTTTTGAGAAGGACCCATTATTTCATATGATTGTGTCACTTACTTAGGGGTATTATAATCTCATGCTGTGATTTTGGTTCTATTACTTCACTTTGCGTATCTGTTAAATGATCATTTGTATATTAGTTATGTTATGCAGTGAACTTTTTACTTAAAATAGTGTTTTGCCTTAGAGTAGTATGTCCAATATTAACACATCGTTTTTGTTCATTGTATGCTATAATTTATTCCATCCTTTTATTTATTTCTTTATTTTAATTACAATTCACTTCTTTAAAAATTTTTAATTGAAGTATACATAATATGCAATATTATATTGGTTTCAGTGTACAACATAGTGATTTGACAATTACATACATTACTAAATGTTAACAACGATCAGTGTAGTTACCATGTGTCACCATACCACGATATTACAGTATTGTCATCCTTTTATTTTTATCCTTGATGTATGTTTGTGTTTGAGGTATTTCTCTTGTGAATTGTACGTAGTTGTTTAATAATGGAAAAATGTATAAATTTCTTTTGCATTAAAGCATCCCAATATTTATGTTGTAGTTTTGATTTCCTCTTTGAAGGAAAGCTTCATTTATTCCTTCTTCAGTGCTCTTTCTGTCTTAATGTAGTTCCATGTTTCTTCCCATACATAATTTTCCTTCTTCCTAAAGAAAATCTTTTAGTACTTCTTGCCGGGTAGATCTACTGGTGATGAATTCATTCAGTTTCTGTTTGTCTAAGAAAGTCCTTATTTCTCCTTCACTTTTAAAGGGTAATTGTGTCTCATATAGAAATACAAGTCAGTGGGGTTTTTTTCTTTTAATATTTTAAATATTTCACTCTGCTCTCTTGCTGGCATGGTTTCTGATAAGTCTTCTATTATCCTTGTTCCACTGTAAGCAAAATATTTTTCCCCTCTGGCTTCTTTCAACATTTCTCTTTGTCTTTGGTTTTCTTCAGTTTGAATATGATGTGTCTCTGTAAATTTTTTAGCATTTGCCTGTTTTTAGTATTTGTCTCTTCTCAGAGCTTCCTGAATCTCTGATTTGTTGTCTTTGTTAATTTTGGAAAATTCTTAGCCATTATTATTTGCAACATTTCTTCTGTTCCATACTCTCTTCTCCTTCTGGTGCTCCAGTTATGCATATGTTGTATCTTTTGAAATTGTACCACAATTATTTATTTATTTATTTATTTTGTGTATTTATTTATTTTTACATTTTTTATTAAGGTATTATTGATACACACTCTTATGAAGGGTTCACATGAAAAAACAATGCGGTTACTACATTCACCCATATCGACAAGTCCCCACCCATACCTCAGTGCAGTCACCATCCATCAGTGTAGTAAGATGCCACACTTTCACTATATGCCTTCTCTGTGCTACACTGTCCTCCCCTTGATCCCCCAAACCATGTGTACTAAACATAATACCCCTCAATCCCCTTCTCCCTCCCTCCTCACCAGCCCTCACACACCCCTCCCCTTTGGTAACCACTAGTTCCTTCTTGGAGTCTCTGAGTCTGCCGCTATTTTGTTCCTTCAGCTTTGCCTCGTTGTTTTACTCCACAAATGAGGGAAATCATTTGGCACTTGTCTTTCTCCACCTGGCTTACCTCACTGAGCATAATATCCTCCAGCTCCATCCATGCTGTTGCAAATAGTAGGATTTGTTTCCTTCTTATGGCTGAATAGTATTCCATTTTGTATATGTACCATGTCTTTATCCATTCATCTACTGATGGACACCTAGGTTGCTTCCATATCTTGGCCACTGCAAAAAGTGCTGCAATAAACAATAGGGGTGAATATGTCTTTGAATCTGAGAAGTTGTATTCTTTGGGTAAATTCCAAGGAGTGGGATTCCTGGATCAAATGGTATTTCTATTCTTAGTTTTTGGAGGAACCTCCATATTGCTTTCCACAATGGTTGAACTAGCTTACATTCCCACCAGCAGTGTAGAAGGGTTGCCCTTTCTCCTCATCCTTGCCAGCATTTGTTGTTCTTAGTCTTTTGGAAGGTGGCCATCCTTACTGGTGTGAGGTGATATCTCATTGTGGTTTTAATTTGCATTTCCCTGATGATTAGTGATGTGGAGCATCCTTTCATGTGTCTGTTGGCCATCTGAATTTCTTTGGAGAACTGTCTCTTCATATCCTCTGCCCATTTTTTAATCAGGTTATTTGCTTTTTGGGTCTTGAGGCATGTGAGTTCTTTATATATTTTGGATGTTAACCCCTTGTCAGATATGTAATTTACAAATATATTCTACCATACTGTAGCATGCCTTTTTGTTCTGTTGATGGTGTCCTTTGCCGTACAGAAACTTTTTAGTTTGGTGTAGTCCCGTGAGTTCATTTTTGCTTTAGTTTCCCTTGCTCAAGGAGATGCATTCAGGAAGAAGTTGCTCATGCTTACATTCAGGAGATTTTTGCCTACGTTGTCTTCTAAGAGTTTTATGGTTTCATGACTTACATTCAGGTCCTTGATCCATTTCGAGTTTACTTTTGTGTATGGGGTTAAACAATAATCCAGTTTCATTCTCTTGCATGTAGCTGTCCAGTTTTGCCAACACCACCTATTGAAGAGGCTGTCATTTCCCCACTGTATGTCCATGGCTCCTTTATCATATATTAATCGACCATATATGGTTGGGTTTATACCAGGGCTCTCTGTTCTCTTCCATTGATCTGTGGGTCTGTTCTTGTGCCAGTACCAAATTGTCTTGAGTACTGTGCCTTTGTAGTAGAGCTTGAAGTCGGGGAGCATAATCCCCCCAGCTTTATTCTTCCTTCTAAGGATTCTTTTGACTATTTGGGGTCTTTTATGGTTCCATATGAATTTTAGAACTATTTGCTCTAGTTTGTTGAAGAATGCTGTTGGTATTTTGATAGGGATTGCATTGAATCTGTAGATTGCTTTATCCAGGATGGCCATTTTGACAATATTAATTCTTCCTATCCATGGGCACAGGGTATATTTCCATTTACCGGTATCTTCTTTAATTTCTCTCATGAGTGTCTTGTAGTTTTCAGGGTATATATAGGTCTTTCACCTCCTTGGTTAGGTTTATTCGTAGGTATTTTATTCTTTTTGATGCAATTGTGAATGGAATTGTTTTCCTGATTTCTCTTTCTGTTAGCTCATCATTAGTGTATAGGAATGCAACAAATTTCTGTGTATTAATTTTGCATCCTGCAACTTTGTTGAATTCAGATATTAGGTCTAGTAGTTTTGGAGTGGATTCTTTAGGGATTTTTATATGTAATGTTATGTCAGCTGCAAACAGTGACAGTTTAACTTCTTCTTTACCAATCTGGATGCCTTTATTTCTCTGTGTTGTCTGATTGCTGTGGCTGGGACCTCCAGAACTATGTTGAATAAAAGTGGGGAGAGTGGGCATCCTTGTCTTGTTCCCAATCTTAGAGGAAAAACTCTCAGCCTCTCAGTGTTATGTTGGCTGTGGGTTTGCATTATATGGCCTTTATTATGTTGAGGTACTTGCCCTGTATACCCATTTTGTTGAGAGTTTTTATCATGAATGGATGTTGAATTTTGTCGAATGCTTTTTGAGCATCAGTGGGATGATCATATGGTTTTTTTCTTTCTTTTGTGGATGTGGTGGATAATGTTGATGGATTTCTGAATGTTGTACCATCCTTGCATCCCTGGAATAAATCCTACTTGATCATGATGGATGATCTTTTTGATGTATTTTTGAATTTGGTTTGCTAATATTTTGTTGAGTATTTTTGCATCTAAATTCATCAGGGATATTGGTCTGTAATTTTCTTTTTTTGTGGTGTCTTTGTCTGGTTTTGCTATTAGAGTGATTCTGGCCTTGTAGAATGAGTTTGGAAGTATTCCCTCCTCTTCTACTTTTTGGAAAATTTTAAGGAGAATGGGTATTAGGTCTTCACTAAGCGTTGGATAAAATTCAGCAGTTAAACCATCTGGACCAGGAATTTTGTTCTTAGGTAGTTTTTTGATTACCATTTCAATTTCATTGTTGGTAATTGGTCTGTTCAGATTTTCTGTTTCTTCCTGGGTCAGCCTTTGACAGTTGTATTTTTCTAGAAACTAGTCCATTTCTTTTAGGTTATCTAGTTTGTTAGCATATAACTTTTCATAGTATTCTCTCATAATTCTTTCTATTTCTGTGGTGTCCATAGTGATTTTTCCTTTATCATATCTGATTCGGCTTATGAATGTAGATGCTCTTTTTTTTCTTCATAAGTCTGGCTAGGGGTTTATCTATTTTGTTTATTTTCTTGAAGGATCAGCTCCTCCTTTCTTCGATTCTTTCAATTGTTTCATTTTTCCCGAATTTATTTATTTCTGCTCTAATCTTTATTATGGCCCCACTTCTACTGACTTTGGGCCTCATTTGTTCGTCATTTTCTAGTTTCACTAATTGTGAGTTTAGACTGTCCATATCGGATAGTTCTTCTTTCCTGAGGTAAGCCTGTATTGGAATATATTTCCCTCTTAGCACAGCTTTTGCTGCATCCCACAGATTTTACTTTGTTGAGTTATTGTTGTCTTTGTCTTCCTATATTGCTTGATCTCTGATTTTATTTGGTCATTGATCCATTGGTTATTTAGGAGCATGTTGTTAATCCTCCATGTGTTTGTGGGCTTTTTAGTTTTGTTTGTGTCATTTACTTCTGTTTTCATACCTTTGTTGTCTGAGAAGCTGGTTGGTACAATTTCAATCTTTTTTAA